>VIEB01001578.1:32500-65308 GCA_006547085.1 Malus baccata | reverse complement strand
CGACTACGAACTGGTTTCATTTGTTTCTGTGTTGTTGCTTTTTGTTTTCTTAATTAGTTTTTGTTTTCTTTAAAAAAAAAAAAAAAAAAAAACTACGAACGAGTTTCATTTGTTTCCATGTTGTTGCTTTTTGTTTTCTTAATTAGTTTTTGTTTTCTTTAAAAATAAAAAATAAAAAATAAATCGAAAAATTTAAAAATCCAAAAATATTGTCTTGTTTCTCTTATTGTTTTGAATTAGATTTTTGTTAGTTTCCCGACCCAATGATATAATTAGATCAAATTTGAATCAGGATTATCAAGAACTTAGTTAACATGTGTTTTGTGAAATTCCTAATTCTCTTGTTAGTTTTGTACATGTTTGACCATCTTTGAAAAACCAAATGCACATAGCCTTGTTAATGTGAAACTAAAGTATGACTTAAAGCTTCATATGTGAATTCAGTGACCATATACATCCTATGTGAGTTTTTGAGTCGATTGAAAGTGTGTGCAGTTTTCATACACTCCTATTCTTTCATGTGCGATGAACTTATGTGAGATACATCTCTAGAACTTGCGTAACGATCTTTCGAAATGTTTGTCATTGATTGTATGAACTTGGAAATGATAGAGGCATTAGGTTTACCACTATGGCCCAAATAACCATGTTTCCCAAAGAAAAATGATATCATTAGATTGCCAATTTGAGCCGTGTATGTTGAGCCTTTTATTTCTCATCACCAGATATGTCTACCCTTATGCCTGAAATTTTTTTTTCCTTACCCTTTCCAAGCAAACTAGTGAGCAATGCGAGATTGTCTTATGAGAAACGTTTGTGAAGTATTTTGAAGGTGTTTGGCAAAAGAATAAGTGTGGGGGTATTTCATGTTTGTATTTAGTTATGTGTAAAAAAAAAAAAAAAAAAAAAAGGAAAGATTGTATACAAAGAAAATAAAAAGTTTTTAAAGTTTCAGTTTAAGGGTGTGGTTGGAGGTGCTAGAAGATTTGCTGGAGAGCTTGAGTTCTTATAAATCTAAACAAAAGAATTGCTTGCAATGTAGCTTAGAACTTGTGTTTACCTATTCTTTCATTTCAATAACCCTCTCCCTAAACCTCATTACATCCAATAAAAGGCCTCTTGATTTAAGTTTTGCAATTATGATTGTGGAGATGAGATCTTTATGCAAGCTTATGGTAGAAATTTCACATTTGTTTCTTTGAGCGAAACACATTAAAACTAAACACATGTGTGATTGAGTGTATATTCCGTGAGAAGGTTGCTAGTTTGCATATGATGATTTTAAAAATATAAAAATTTTGAAATTGCATTAGCATGGCTATCTCACACACTACACTTCAAGGATGATTCAAAGATTACTGCTAATATTTGAATAAGGAAGATGAACTTGGATTAGTTCCTTGATGCTAGCTATGGTTCTTGATGATTTGTTTTCTTGAGTGAAATTCTATGAGGGTCACATAGAGGGAAGCTAATGTTTTTCTTGTTACTTCTTGTTCTTGTTTTCTTTGTTTTGCTCGAGGACTAGCAAAAGCTAAGTATGGGGGTATTTGATCGGATCATATTTATATATATTTTTACTTCAAATTCACTCGTCTTTTTTTTGTTAGTTCCTTATATTTTTGAGCTATTTACGTTATTTTTGTGTTTATAGGATCTGTTATGCAAAGAAAATAAAAATAGCACAAATGAGTTTTAAATAATAAACAGAAAAGTGGAGAATGAGTGGGAGAGACACTAAGAATAAAGAAAGGATGGAGAAAAGAAAGAAGAAAAGAATGGCAGACAAAAAGAAAAAAAAAGGAATAAAGAGCTGCTTTTGCAGCTGGAGGAAATGGGACGCGGGGTGAGAAGGCAGTGGGAAAAGAATAAAATAAGAAGAGAAAAGCAGGAGGACACACAGGCAGAAAGGGAGAGAGTATAAGCGGAAAATAAGGCAGAAAATATGGGGACGGGATTGGGAGCAGAAAAGAGAAGGAATAAGCGCAGAGAGACTGGGGGGAGAGAAAGGATAGACTGGGGAGCTAACGTGCAGAGCAGAAACCGAGGGGGAGACTGACAGCGTGCAGGAAACAGACGGACTGACAGGGAGCAGGGAGAGAAGGGCTGCCTTCGGCAGAAGTGAAGACAGAGGGGTGGAAAAGAATAAAAGAATAAGAAAAAAATACAAGCTGCCTTTGGCAGCGGGGGAGAGAGAGGAGAAGGCATGACAGAGAGCAGACTGGCGTGAGGGCAGAAGCACAGAAACACAGCAGATCTTCTTTTCTTGGTTTTATCTTCTCAAACCCATGTTTTACTTTTGGTTTAATTTGTTAATAATGTGTAATTAAATTTATTTTGGCTAGAGGTTAATTCAAAGTCATGAATATATTTGTAATATGAATTGATTACCTTCAGTTGTGATTTCTGAGTTGTGATTTAATTTGCTTAACTGCTTGATTGATAACTTATTTTTGTATGTCGATTAAGAATGCAT
Organism: Malus baccata; assembly: GCA_006547085.1. Lineage (NCBI taxonomy): Eukaryota > Viridiplantae > Streptophyta > Magnoliopsida > Rosales > Rosaceae > Malus > Malus baccata. The sequence continues at coordinate 62,832 of VIEB01001578.1, read as the reverse complement.
ACTTAATTTACATGCATGAATTTGATGCTAGAATATAAGTGAATTTCACCTAATCGTTATGAACTTATATTCACAAGTAGTGAAGGTTGTTATCCACAATCGTGTTAAGTGAATTCTAGGCTGGATTAACATGCGTATTCCATAGTTATGAATGCCTAGTCAATGTTTATGATTTCCGTTGAACTTAATGATCTTTGTTGAATGTCTCTATCATGCGTATTCCATAGTTAGGGACTTTGATGAGGAATAATTTGGTTGTAATGCGTATTCCATTCAATCCAATGAATCTAGGGAAATCTAAGAGTTAATTTAAGCGGACCTAATTAACTTGGAACATTGTCATTCACAATTTATTGAAAGAACAACTGAAAATCAATTTAGGTTGCATATGTGTCATGTGTGGAGAAGAACCCTCTAGCTAGTCCGTCACCTATCCTTTCACCTTAATTTCATGCTTTTGTCAATTCTGTAATTTATTTAAGTTTAATTTGCTTCTCGTCAAAACCAAACACCCCCCATTATTAAATTATATTATTTAGTTAGTTTTCATTGTTGTTAGTCTTTTAATTCAATTTCCGTCCATTTCAGTTCCTAGTGTCTAATTTGATTGTTTTCATTATTTTGAGTCATTCTAAGTGTGTTTCAAGTTATTAGAGTTTTTAGCCTAGTTTTGTGTCCTTGAGTCTTGTTTAATATTTTTAAATTAATTTAGAATAGATTAGCAATCCCTCCTAATCCCCGGCCTAGAACGATACCTTACTTATATCTATACTATAATTGTCAAAAAGAGGGTTTAATTTTGTGTGTTAACTTATTTTCCGCACCAGCACCGCCCTCCGAATCTCGAGAGTCAGACTCCCAACATGATTACTTTCTCAAAAATCGAAGAGACACCGCTCTCCGAATCTCGAGAGCCAGACTTCCAGCAGGATTGCTTTCTCAAAAATCAAAGAGGCATCGTTATCCGAATCTCGAGAGCCAGATCCTCGACAAGATTGCTTGTTCGAAAACTGAAGAGGTATCGCTTTCTCAACTTCGAGAGCCAGATCTCCTTGGATAAAGCTTGTCTGTAATCTTCACACGCAACATCAGCTTTCCAGATACCACAGACCACTTTTTCAAAGTGCTCTGACAGAGTTAAAACACGTGAAGCTGGCAGCTCCCACTACAGTGCTATGACCAAGTTGGGTAAAGGAATAGCATTACTACTTGTTGTTAGTGAGACTCCTATATATGTCGACCTCCATCCTCAACGGACAGGTAGACCTACAAAAATGCTCAACCCTTCCTCATATCTGAGAGGGCACTCCCAACGAAACCTCTCGAAATACTCAGCTTTCTTTCCCCCCGATAATACCTCTGCAAACAAGCTACACTAGAGCAAGAATATCTCATATCATCAGGGTTAAAAGCAAGAGTATCGCATATCATGCTTTTTCCCTGTCTTTTCCTTTGGCCTTGTTCTTACCTGTAAGACAAGGAGAAAGAGAGCAATCAGTCAGCACTTGGAATCAAGCTTCCAGTCAGGAATTGACTGCCTGGAACCCCTTACCTGATTACTTACCTGGCATTGCTCTCGAGTACTCATCTTCAACATCTTATACTTCCAGAGAAGATACCACATCTGCCTGAGGAAGAGATAGGGTAAGTGAGAAGGATACAAGGAAGCAGGTGGAGACAAGCGTAACATAACACGTGCCGATACATCCACTACTTTGTCAACAGCAAAAGTATCCCATATCAGCAGGGTCGAACGTACTCTAGATTTGATGGACTTGTTTTGACCCTCAAATTTTTCAGTCGGCCTTATACTCTGGAGGAAACCAGAAAACCCTCCAGCTCAGTTCAAGAATAAGCCTGTGGAAAGTTACTTCTTCAAAAGTAAAAGTATCTCATATCATCTCTTCTCATTTTTCTTCTCTTTATCCTTCATGCTGCCTGTAAGATAGGGAGAATGAGAACAATCAGCCGGAACTCGAAATCAAACTTCTGATTTGGGACTGATTGTTTGGGACTCCTACTACATGGTTTGTATCGCGCTTGACCAAGCCTGAAACTACAAGTAAGCTTCAAGTGAAATTGATACATTACCTTGTGCATCTCTACCAGTTAAAGATCCACCCTAGATGGAGGAAGAGTACTTCCAGAGAAGATGCCACATCTACTTATGAGACAGATAAGGCAAGTGAAGACGATACCACACTTCGGTACTTAGAAGTTTCGTGATTACTAAGCGGCTTGGATCTTGCAAGTCCCCAACCGAGGAGCATCTCTCACTCCGGAACTTAGGGGAGCACTGTTTGTACCATACTTGACCAATCCTGAAACTACTGAGCACCGGTCAACGTTATACCGTCAAGGATCCAGAAGAGTTTCCCTCCAACCAGGAGGTCAATCACAGAGCGACATGTGTCGACATCAGAAGCCAATCATAGCGCGACACGTGCCAACATCGGAAGCCAATCACAACACGACACGTGTCAATGTCAGAACAAGGCTAGAAACTCTCTCTTATAAAAGGAGATCATTCTCCCACAATATTTCCTAATGTCATTTGTACTAAATCATTCATTTGTACTCACTAAAGGAGAGCTTGAACCTATGTACTTGTGTAAACCCTTCACAATTAATGAGAACTCCTCTACTCCGTGGACGTAGCCAATCTGGGTGAACAACGTACATCTTGTGTTTGTTTTCCTGTCTTTATCCATTTACATACGTATCCACACTAATGACCGGAGCAATCTAGCGAAGATCACAAACTTAATACTTCCTGTTGTACCAAAGTCCTCACTGATTTTGTGCATCAACAATCCTTAAGTCCTTACCTTTTTGCGTTGGTAATGGATGCGTTAACAGGACATATTCAAGATGATATTCCTTGGTGTATACTTTTCGCAAACGATATAGTGTTGATAGATGAAACTCAGGAAGGGGTAAATGTGAAGCTTAACCTTTGGAGAGAAGTATTGGAATCTAAAGGTCTTCGCCTAAGCCGATCAAAGACAGAATATATGAAGTGTAAGTTCAGTGCAAATGGAGGCCAAAATGAGTTAGGGGTGAGGATCGGAGATCAGGAAATACCAAAGAGCGACCGTTTTCGCTACCTAGGATCTATCTTGCAAAAGAATGGAGAATTAGATGGAGACCTCAACCATAAAATACAAGCTGGATGAATGAAGTGGAAGAGTGCATCCGGCGTGTTGTGTGATCGTCGTATGCCATTGAAGCTCAAGGGAAAATTTTATAGGACGGCAATAAGGTCGGCGATGTTGTATGGCACAGAATGTTGGGTGGTGAAGCATTAACACGTACACAAAATGAGTGTAGCGGAGATGAAGATGCTTCGTTGGATGTGTGGGCACACGAGAAAGGATAAGATTAGGAATGAGGATATCCGAGGTAAAGTAGGAGTAGCCGAAATTGAAGGAAAGATGAGAGAAAATCGGTTACGGTGGTTTGATGTGCAAAGAAGGCCTACTGACGCTCCGGTTCGAAGATGTGACTACGGGACAGAGGTTTAGGGCCAAAGAGGTAGAGGAAGACCTAGGAAAACTTTGGAAGAGACCCTAAGAAAAGACTTAGAGTACTTGGATCTAACGGAGGACATGACACAAAACCGAGTGCAATGACGTTCTAGGATTCATATAGCCGACCTCACTTAGTGGGAAAATGCTTTGTTGTTGTTGTTGTTGTTTTTCGAAAGAGAAATTTTATTTTCAGGATTTAATTTAGATTTCAAACCCATTTGCAAGATGAATCATGATCGGGTTATGATTAATGCTAATTAATGATATGAAACAAATGCTTGCATTGTGTAATTATGATTGGATTAAAGGAGTTTGGGCTTTTTCTCTAATGAAAGTTATAAAACAAATTGTAATTTTAGGTACTTCACAAGTCAGAGGCCAAGTCTTAAAATATCTTTCGTAATGTTTTCAGATAAACGTTTTCAATTTTTGCAGTGGGATGCTGAGATTTGAACCAGTCTAGGGTAAAAATGGTCGATAACGTTGCACAAGACTGGAACTTGCATGGTAGTTTAATGTTCAGTTCGTGGAGCGAGTAATTTGTTCGGTACAATTGGTTTATCTCTACATGCCTGTATCCCAAGAGATAAATTCAGGCATTGCATGTTCGATTTTAGTTGTTTTTAAAGTTAATCGTCCACTGCTTCTTCTTTGATTCATGTTTGTTTCTCTCAACCAAAAACCAGAACCTTGCTTCTCCAACTCTCTCTCGCAGTAGAACTACATCAACCATCGATCTGGTTCTCTGGTGGAAGTCAAAATTTATCTTAAATTCTCTCTCAGAAATTTGAGAAATGAAGATTCTCTGTTTGTTTTTGTCTGTTGTGGAGACCTAATCTGAATTGTGTGTTCTGGTCGATCTTGGATAATTCCCTTAGAATTTATGCTATGTTTAGATGAGGGAAATAAACTTGGAATTTGGATAAAAGTTAAAATTTGTAAATTGATATGCATCAATTCTTTTGTTTGGATTCATAAACATAGAAATTTAGAATTTCCGCGTGGAAAAAAACTTGAAATTCGGGACTTCTAATTCCCAAGTTTAAATTCCATGTAAATAAGTATCATTTCCCAATTTCTATGATTGAGAGCTTAAATATAACAGATTTTGTATTCAATTCCATTGTTCTTTTAGGTTAACCAAATAAGAAAATTCACAAATTTTAGAAAATAAAATCCCGTCAATTCAATTTCCGTCATTCTAAAATTCCTTAGTAATCTTAAATTTCTTCATCCAACAGGGAATTAAATTGTCCCGATTATGGTGGTTTTTTTTTTTTTTTTGGTGTTAGATTTCCCTGCTCGAGTCCTCAGGTAAAACCCATCTTCCATTCTTCCTTGGTTTTTTCTTCTCAGCATTTAACAGTACTATTCTCTTTTTGTTTGGGTGAAATTCTGTAAATTTTCTATTTTTTATCAAATTTGATTCTTAATTGTGGAAATGGGGTTGAATTTATTGCGGTATTAATTTTGCGCACAAAGATTGAAGGGTTTGTTTTTATGCTTTCAAGCTTGGTTATTGAGAGGTTGTTGGTCAGGGAATTTATTTTAGTTCCTATTCCCTTGGCTGTTTGCAAAGAAAAACACAGATGATTCATGTATTATTTAAGTTTTTATTTAGTTTTTGTGTTGGGTTGCGCATGCTTTCGAAAATATAAGAATTTGTGCGTTTGTGGATATGAAAATCAGGGCTGCATACCCTCATCCTTCACATTTTAGTTTCTCTTTTTGCTTCTCCCTTTTGGGATTTTGTGGAACCAAATTTGTAATTTTTGTGTATTATGAAAGTTGAATACGTGGGAATCAATTAGGTATTGATGAGGTTTGTGAGGTCATCCAGCCGATGGTCACAGACTCTGAAAATGATCTCTTATTTGCATTACCTACTGATGAGGAAATTAAGGAGGCAGTTTTCTCATTAAGTGCTTCCAGTGCGCCAGGGCCAGATGGTTTTCCAGGTTTTTTCTATCATCACTGTTGGGATATTGTCAGCTTTGATGTTATTCAATTTGTGAAGCAATTCTTTCAATCAAATTGGCTATACCCCAATACCAATAGTAACTTCTTAGTTTGATATCGAAGGTGGAAGACGCTATTTCCATGACTCATTTTAGACCTATTGCTTTGGCAAACTTTCTCTTTAAGATTATTCCCAAAATTTTGGCAGTTCGCCGTTCTCATGTTGTTCAACACATTATTTCTCCACATCAAGCTGCTTTCATACCTGGCCGACGTATCACAGATTGTATTGGCCTAGTTTCAGAATGTTTCAATGTGCTTGACAAAAAAACTCGTGGTGGCAATATGGGAGTCAAAGTTGATATAGCTAAGGCTTTTGATACTTTAGATTGGTCATTTCTATTGCGGGTGCTTACTAACTTTGGGTTCTCCACTTGTTTTATAGACTGGGTTTCTACCATCTTAAGATCTGCTAAATTGTCCATCCTAATCAATGGTTCCCCGCATGGTTTTTTCTCTTGTTCCCGAGGAGTGCGCCAAGGTGATCCTCTCTCTCCGTTACTTTTCTGTCTAGCTGATGAGGCTTTATCAAGGGGCCTAAGTCGTCTCCAACTTGATGGGCTTACTAAGCCAACTTTTGCTCCAAGAGGTTGTATCTCTCCCTCTCACGTTCTCTATGCAGATGACTTATTCATTTTCTGTAGAAGTGATGGTGTCACCTTGCGTAACTTGCAAGGTTTCTTCGATAGATATAGTAGAGCCTCTGGTCAATTTATCAATAAGGCAAAAAGTACTTTCTACTTGGGCTCTACCTCAAGGCATCGCAAAGCTGTGGTTGAGAGTTACTTGGGTTTCAAAGAAGGCAAAGCACCTTTTGTCTACCTTGGAGTTCCAATCTTCTGTGGCAAGCCTAAAAGGAGTCATCTTCAAGCCTTGGCAGATAAAGCTAAAGCTAAGTTAACTGGTTGGAAGGGGAAACTTTTATCTATGGCAGGAAGAGTTCAACTCACTCAATCAGTTTTTCAAAGTATGCTCTTGCATAGCTTTTCTGTTTATAAGTGGCCTTCTTCCTTGCTAAGGTCTCTTTCACGATGTGCTCGCAATTTTATATGGTCTGGGGACGTAACCTCCAAGAAGTTGGTTACCGTTTCTTGGCATCAGATATGTGCTCCGAAGAATGAAGATGGTTTGGGTTTGCGTGATCTTGGCTCTCTTAACACTACAGCTCTATTAAAGCTTGGATGACTTATTATTACTACTGATTCCCCTTGGAGTATTTATATTCGGAAACGTTTCAAGCTACATGGTCGCCTATACTCTTGTAGTTATAAGCGATCTTCTATATGGCCTGGTATTAAATCCATTCTTCATATCTTGTTTCAGAATTGTCGTTGGGTGATTGGAAATGGTTCTACTACTTCCCTTTGGGTTGATAAATGGCTGGATAAGCCTATTGTGGACGTCGTTGGTGCAACAGAGATTGCCCCTTCTCTATCTCGTACTAAGGTTTCAAATATTATTCGTATGGGACAATGGGTTATTCCTTCTATTTTTTCTTCTACTTTCCCAGACCTAACTAAAGAGATTTTAGAAATGCCTCTTCCAATTGATGAGGATAAGGACATTTTAATTTGGGAAGCTTCTACTTCTGGTGGTTTTTCGTTTTCCGATGGCTATGAAATTGTTCGTCATCGGTTTCCTGTCAAGAGTTGGGCTTCCATTATCTGGCGTCCTTTCATCCCACCTCGTTACTCTATTTTAGTTTGGAAGATTCTATTCAACAAGCTCCCAACGGAGGATCAACTTTAGCGCCGAGGCATCCCGCTGGCTCCAATATGCCAACTATGTCACAAGAATTCTGAATCTATTGACCACTTATTTTCTAGCTGTGACTTTGCACAATGTGCTTGGCGTTGGCTAGCTACCCAATTTGGCACTATTATTCCACCTACGGGCTCCCTCTCTGATCTATGGCTTGATTTTCTGTCAAAGCGGTTTTCTCCACATCTTCGCAATGTCTGGCTAGCTTCAGGGTTTTTCTTACTCATGGCTATTTGGAAGATGCGTAATAAAGTGAAGTTTGAAGGCAAACCTCCCTCCTTCTCACGTCTTTGCCGCTCCACCTCGGCCTGGATTAGGCAGGTTGGAGCTCTCACCCCTGGCCATGTACGAGGCATTTTGGACCGGCAACTTTTAGTCTCTCTTGGAATATCGCCTAACCCCTGTAAAGCTCCTTCTATTGTCCCTGTTCTTTGGCACCCCCTCCTTTTTTCTTGGGTCAAAGTGAAACTGATGGCCTTGCTAAAGGTAATCCGGGTCCTGCGGCATGTGGCGGGGTTTTTCGAGATTCTGCGGGTTATTTTCTTGGTGGTTTCTCCCTAAGCTTGGGCTATCGTACTTCTTTCTATGCGGAGCTCCATGCTGTCATCCTTGCTGTCGAATTGGCCCACGCGCGGGGCTGGCAAAATTTATGGCTTGAAAGCGACTTTTCGAGTGTAATATCATGTTTTGCTTCTGGATCTTTCTCTCCCACTTGGTCGCTCCAGACATGCTGGAACAATTGTACTCTCCATTTGCAGAACATGGTTTTTCGTTGCTCTCATATTTTTTGAGAAGGGAATGCTGTTGCTGACAAATTAGCCAATTTAGGGCTTCTATCATCTTCACTTGTCTGGCATTCCACTCCCCCAATTGAGATCCTCATTCCTCTGCACTCAGATTTCTTGGGCATGCCAACCTATAGGTTTGTCTCATCTTCTTGATGTGTCTTCTCTTTTATTTTCCTAACCTTTTTGGATTCCCTTTTGTTTTGCAGGTTATTACCTTTTAAGGATTATATAGGGGTTTTGGCTTATGTCCGCCTAGTTTTTTCCTTGTATTTTCTTTTCCAAGAGGGGTACGGTCTATGTCCCCCCCTCTTTTTCCGGCATTTCCTTTCTCAAAAGGGGTAAGGTGCATGTCCCTCCATTTTTCTTTTGTATTTCTTTTCTCTGTTTCTATGAGGGGTTAGGTTTATGTCCCCCCTGTCTAGGTGTAACCTCTTTTTTTTCTTATCAATAAAATTCCCTCGTACCGCCGAGGTTCTCCACAAAAAAAAAAAAAAAAAAAATCAGTTCATTTTTCGTGTTTATGGAGAATGCTGTTTTCTGCACTTTTATGGTTTTGGTTACATTTTTTTTTAGAACTTAAGGTTTTTTTTTCTTCAGTTTTTATAACAAGAGTGAACTCTAAGGGTTAAAATTTTCAGAGTTTTGGTACTTTCCTTGGAGAGAGTTTGGTTTTGAATTTCTAGGTTTAAAGCGAATCGATTTTTATGTTGAGTTTTTTAATATCGGGAAGAAATAAAAACTAATTTTGCCTTTTTCGAGTATTTCATCAGTACTAGCTTGCTGTATTTCTTATTCTGTAGGTGTAAATATAGTTCCCTAAGCAAGCTAGCTTATTTTTCTACTCTTTAACTGATGAGTGACTTCCAATTGTAATTTTTCGTATTTCTTCTTTATGTTCTGATTATTGAATTTGAAATCACTTAATGAAATGAAATTGACAAACCATGTTAGAGTGTAATTTTACGCGTTCCATTTGACTTTACAAACAACATTTGCATTCACATGTATCTTTTGTTCAATGCCTATCACCAGTTTGATAAAATATGCTAGAGAAACACACACGGTTTTCTCGGTTCTTTGTTCTCTGTTTTTAGATGTTTCTGGATTTAAAATTTTATGGGTGAAATGCCTCTGCGCATTGGGTCTAAATTGCAGGTGAGAAAACACAGAGAGCCAGCAAAGCTTCGTAGAGAGGAGGCATGAGTTTCCTACGATGGTAAGTCTATTCCTTCATTTGGGTAAAGCATATTCATTGTGGTGTATTTGGCAAAACTCGAGACCCTTTTATGCATCTTTTGTTTTGATTGGTTTGTTGGATGTCAGCATGTGGGACACTTGAGTTTGAGTACCTTTGTCTGTTCCGATATGATTTTCACTTGAACAGTGCAATTGGAGATCCTACTACTTTAGACTAAAGTAATGTCCTCAAGTAGCACCATTCCAGTAACAAATCAACAATATCAATTACGGAAGTGATTTTCACTCTCTTATTAGCTTCTCACACATTCTTTATTATTATAACAACAAATTAAATAAATTTAATGTAAACAAGGGACATAATTAAACAGGATTGTGCGTGAGACTAAGGGCCAGTTCGGGATTGCTGTGCTTTTAAAAAAAAATGCATCTGTTGTGCTTTAAGAACGATCAGCTGTAAAATAAAGGCAGATGAGCGTTTGGTTAACTATGTTTTAAAAGTGATGTGAGTAAGAAAAGCAATGTAAAAGCGTTGGTAAATTTTAATGTAAAAGTAATATAATTATATACAATGACAAAATGGATATAGTAGTACGAATGGGGAGACAACAATTGTGGCGGGGACAATGGTGGTAATAGAGGTAGCGTTGGTGGTTGCAATGGTGGTGATGGTAGTAGGAATGGTGGTGGTGTTAATAGCAGGATGTGGTGATTGGGGTGTAGAGGTAATAATGGTGCTAATGGCGGTGGTGGCAGTTGTGGCGGCAATGGTGGCGGTTGTGGTTATAGTGGAGGTATGGTGGTGGTGCTAATAGTGGGATGTGGTGGTTGGGGTGTGGAGGTAACAATGGTGCTAGGGACGGTGGTAGTGCTAGTGGTGGTGGTTGTGGTGGCAGTTGTGGCAGTGGTGGCGGTTGCAGTTGTGGTGGCGGCGGCGGCAGTGGCAGCAATGATGGTAGTGACAATGGCGGTAGTGGCGGTTATGGTTGTGGCTGCAGTGGTGGTTGTGGTGGTTATGGTTATGGTGGTGGTAATGATGTTGATAGTGTAAGGTTAGTGTTTGTAATGGTAGGTCATAACAATCACTTTATTCTCTAAGGGATAAAATATGTGTGGAAGGCAAATAATGTCATTTTAAAAATATTAATGAAGATATTACAACAATTGAAATATGTATTAAAGGCTTAACTCTGCATTTTATTAAAATAGCTTTTAAAAGCAACATACATGCTACTTTTAAAAGTTATTGTCTAGAAGCCATTACTTTTAAAATAAGCAGCATATTTTACTTTTACCAAACACTTTTTTTATTGCTTAACTTTAAAGTGAAGCAGTTCTTTTTTTTTCTTTTTCAGGGGTCACTCTTTTAAACCTTCTAACCTCTTGTACATTTTCTCGTCTCCTTAATGAATATTATACTTTCATAAAAAATGAAAGACAAAGAGTTTTTTTTTTTTTTTTGAGAGGAAACACACTTCATTGAAACAAGACAGGATCAACAAAGCAGCAGTAGGAGAGCCTACAAGAGGCTAACAACAGAGGCAGAGCCTGAGCAGGAAACAACAGTGCGGGGCTTACAAATAATAGGACACTTCCACCTTGTGAAAGCGTCACCCCAACACCGAAAAAAAAAAGAGAATTAATGTGGACAAGGGAGGCCGTCATTGTTTAGGACGAACACCAAAGAAGATGGGGAATTAATGTGGACAAGGGAGGCCATCATTGTTTAGGACGAACACCAAAGAAGATGGGGGTCGATCAACCCAAAAAGAATCACTCATCTCCGACGAATTATGCAACGCCAAAACGTGCGCTGCTTCATTAGCTAATCTCGGAACCCAAGACCAACGACAACTCTGAAAAGAACTCCCCAACAATCTGATCCTCTCCAATGTAGGGGAAGCCTCCTAGTTGTCAATAACAGAACTAGAAAGACAAGAAATGACTTCTGACGAGTCCGATTCGAAAATGACCTCCTGAAAACCAAGCTTCGACCCCAACCTGCACCCATGAAACAAGGCAAGGGCTTCCGCAGCGATGGCAAAGGGAGCACAAATAGGGTAGCGCGCAACTGTTACAAATCTTCCTTCAGCAGCACGCACCACCATCCCAGCGAAGCCTCGTTGAGTGACCATCGACCAGCTAGCATCCACATTTATCTTAAAACAAGGATCAGACGGAGCACACCAAGAGGCAACCCGAGGAGCCGAAGCAAAACTCGTCACTCCACACGGCTCCACGCCAGAATTAGCCTTCAAAAAAGAACTAAGGGCAGCTGAAATTTTTAGAAGAATTGAAACCGGGTTCAATGGAACCTTATTAAACACAAAATCACAACGAGCTTTCCAAATGAACCAATAAGTGAAAGCAATGTAAGATTGGATCCAATTCCTGCTTGAAGACGATCCAAACATTGGCGAAAACACATCCTTGCACCACCCACCCCACGAAGAAATAGCTTCACCATCCACTTTGTAAGAGAGCGTACCGCCAAACCAGATAGGGCGAACCCAAGTACAAAGGAGGAAGAGATGCTCAAGAGATTCATCCTGGCACAAACAGATAGGACACACAGGGCAAGGGGCAGATTTGCAGCGATAGAGAGTAGCATGGGTGGGAAGCCCACCGTGAACCGAGATCCAAATAAAGTGCCGGATCTTAGGATGCACCCAAGCTTCCATAAATGTTTCCAAAAAATAGGAGGGAGTTAATTAATTAAAGTAGGGCTAAACCCCCTCTCGTCCACAGCATTGCTTAGTAACCAATTGTACCCCGACTTAACCGAGTAGATACCCTTCTTGTTCGGAGCCCGCACAAGTCTATCCTTGCGACCTAAAACATCAATGGGAGTAGCCTCAATAGCCCTTTGATCCGCTTCAGAGAGAAAAGCTTGCAAAAAAACAATATCCCAACAACCTGATATCCGGCATATTAGCGAGGAAACTCTGAGATTTGGCGATACACTCTGCTATCCCATAGGCTTCGGGTGTCCCGAAGGAATCGATGGCAGCCATCTATCACTCCAAACCTTGACATCCTGCCCTCCCATGATTTGCCAATGGGAACCCTTATGAAGCAAATCTCTAACTGAGAGAAGACTAGCCCAAGCCCACGAAGCTCGACCTCATTTTCTAGCCTTTTAAAAAGAACAGTGAGGGAAATAACGAGCTTTGATCACACGAGCCCATAGAGAATTTGGTTCAATTACCAATCTCCAACATTGATTCATAAGTAAAGCTTTATTGAATTCTTGAAAATTCCGGAAGCCCAAGCCACCCTAAGACTTTGGAAGCCCAAGAATAGACTTATGAACCCAATGAGTTTTTCGAACCCCATCCTTGCTCCCTCACCAAAAATTCGAAACCAGAGAATCTAGTTCCTGACATACAATGGCCGGAAACTTAAAAATATTCATTGGGTAGGCAGGAATGGCTTGGACCACAGCTTTAATTAGAACTTCTTTCCCCGCTCAAGACAAAGAATTCTCTTTCCAACCTTGGAGCTTCTCCATCACGCGCCCCTTTACATAGGCTAAACCTCTTTTTTTTGAACGCCACCAGATAGCCGGGACACCCAGATAAGCACCCGGGTTATCAACCACCTTCATACCAAGGATATTGCCCAAAAGAGTGGAGCAGTCAACAGGAACATTTGCGCCAAATAAAACACTCGACTTATTAAGGTTCACTTTTTGACCCGAAACCTCACAATACAATTCAAGGAGTTGGATAATATTGTGGCAATTCTTCTAATTTGCTCTTAGAAATAGAAGAGTATCATCCGCAAAGAACATATGAGAAATAATCGGTCCGGAGCCACCGAACCTTACACCCTCCAGAAGATTGTGATCCACTGCATTCTGAATCATCCGGGATAGAACTTCTCCAACCAAGATAAATAAGTAGGGTGAGAGGGGGTCTCCTTGTCTGAGACCCCTTGAAGGACTAAACTTCATGCTAGGTTGTCCATTTACAAGAACATCAAACTAGACCGAAGACACACACCCCATTATGATCTTCCGCCAATCACTACAAAAACCCATTTTTTCCATAACCGCATCAAGAAAATCCCACTCCACCCTATCATAGGCCTTTTCCATATCAAGATTTATGCCCATCTCAAACTTACCTTTGGCTTTTCTACCTTTCAGGAAGTGGAAAAGTTCATGGGTACTCCCAATACTGTCCTGAATTTTCCGACCCGCAACAAAAGCATTTTGAGTCGGGGAGATCAGATATGGGAGAATCACCTTCATCCTATTTGCAAGAACTTTTGATAGGATTTTGTAAGAATAGTTGCAGAGACTGATGGGCCTAAACTGAGTGACCGTTTCCGGATTTGGTACCTTAGGGACAAGCACGATATGGGTGGAATTTAGGGAGCCCGGGTTAAGCGGCTCCTATAGAAGCGCCCAGATCATTTTGTTAACACTTTCCTTAACAACCTCCCAAAACTGTTGATAGAAGATTCCCTGAAAACCATCCGAACCCGGGGCTTTCAACCCCCCCATTTGCATAACCGCTGCCTTAATCTTTTCATCCGAAGCCGGCTCAACTAGCATCAGATTCATCTTCGAAGAGATTGTGGGATTAATACATTCTAGAAGCGATCCCCATTTCCGTGGCCCGTCGGACTTAAAAAGCTTAGTAAAATGATTAACCACCAACTTACATAACCGGTTTGGATACTCCACCCCTCGCCCCTGTTCATCCTTCAGTTTAAGAATTTTATTTCTTCGGCGTCTTTGCAGTGTGGATTGATGGAAGAATTCGGTATTTGCATCCCCATCCCTTAACCAACGAACTCTAGACCTCTGCTGCCAAAAGCTTTCCTCCTGGGCTCGAAAATCATTAATCAGACTAGACTTCTCTTGAATTTCCTCAAAGTTCGAGCTCCAATCCTTTTGAAGATTGTCGAGTTGATCCATAAGCATATCAATTTACTGCAATCTCCCCTTGAATTTTCGATTACTCCATCTAGATAAATCAGATTGGCAGTCTCTAATCTTTTTCACCCACTGCCTTAGAGCACCCCCATTCAAGTTACGAGCCCAACACTTATGTACCAAATCCCGACACTCCTCATCTTTGGCCCAAAAAGCCTCAAACCGAAAGAGCTTTCTACCTTTTACTCCATTCGGAACAGGTATAACAATGATCGGGCAGTGGTCTGACGCCATAATTGTACCATGCATAACCAAATAATTGGGCCACATGTCCTGCCAAAGGCCATTTATAAGGGCCCTGTCCAACCGTTCTTCAACCCACTCACCATTTCGGCTGCCTCTCCAAGTGAAAGCCGAACCATTAAAGCCCAAGTTAAACAATTTCGAAGAGTGCATAAAAGTCTCAAAGTATCTTGGTCGATTATACAAAACCTCAGCTCCACCTGATTTCTCGTGGTCCCAAAGGAAATCATTGAAATCTCCTTCACACAGCCAGGGAATATCCGAAGGGGTAAAGTGATCGGACATCCATCCCCATAAAGCATTATTTTCAACTGCATAGGAAGTTCCATACACCCCTGTAATTCGAATCCATTGTTGCTCCCCTTCAAATCTCAACATAGCATCAATCACATGTTTTGAGGAGAATAAGATCTGAACCTCCATCGAATCGACCAACCATAAGCTCAGGCCACCCGCTCTACCTATTGGAGGCACATTAAAGCCATTCAAGAACCCCATTCACCTCCGAACACCTTCAATTCGCTGATCAACCATTTTTGTTTCAGAAAGGAAGATCAACGAGGGCCGTTTATTCCTTATGAGCCCATGAAGAGCTCGAACTGTTGTGTCCGACCCAAGGCCACGACAGTTCCAGAACAGATAACTCATGACTGACCTGCGACTGTTGAGGGCCAGCCCCCACCACCCCTATTCTCATTTTCCTCCTTTCCAACTTCCATAACTTTTCTCCGTATCTCCCCTATCTGTCGAGTGGCCCTTGCCTTAGATAAATTCTCATTGTCCAAATGAATCAACCACATGAATCAGCCACACCAACCTATATACAGTCAGAAAATTAACTCCCACAGCTTACTCCCTCCCCACTCCTAGCCCTCATGGGTAGGTGAGGATTAAAGGAATCCCCAATATAGAATATGAGGCAATAAATAGAGAACAGCCACTCTGACCAGCTCAGGGTAATCAATAACTTTCAAACCACCAAAGACCATAAAAAATCCCTAAAAAACAAGGTCTGACAGCTAGAAACACGCCGCAACGAGTGAGGCTCGAAAACTAAGGTCACGAAGAGCAGCCCCAAACAGATACAAGAGCAATTAGAAGCAGCTTCAAACAGACCAAAAGGACAACCCTAAATAGCAATCACAAACCCACAACACCTCCAGAAAAGAAACTCCATAAATTCAAAAACATCACGGTGGAGAACAAACACAACCAAAGGGAATACCCACTCACCCTGAATGAAGAAGGACGAATGGAAAGATCTTGCACGCACACCGGCAGATCTCACGAGGAGAAAGATACTCCCACTGCGGAGAGAAAAAAATATATTTAGTGGGATTCGTTACCGTTTTGAACTTTTGAGAAAGAGAAGAGAAAATAAGACAAAGAGGATTTGCTACATCACAGATGCATCGCAATTTGCAAGAGTAATAACTGTGAGAGTAGAAAACTAGCCAATTTACCATTTGCATTACGGTAGAAAACTAGCTAGTGGAAGACTAGCTAACCTTCCACTAAGGTAGAAAACTAGCTAAGTGCAAAACTAGCTAACATTCCACTTAGGTAGAAAACTAGATAACATTCCACTAGGGCCTAACATTTCATAACTAACGTGTAAGTCACTTTCTGCTTTCTATGATAGTTCTCTCTGTTTTATTTTTTTTAAGTCACTAGAGAGTTTTTTGATTGGTTTGTTGGATGTCAGCATGTGGGACACTTGAGTTTGAGTACCTTTGTCTGTTCCGATATAATAATGCGATGTTAATTTAGGCTATAATGATGAATATTTGTGTTTAAGTTTTTTTTATGACATATTGTGAGGCATTAGCCATGATTTCATCTGGGCAATTACGAAATATCAAAAAGTATCCTCTCTGCTAAGGATAACACACTCCTGCAGGAACTAGACATCCCAATATTTTGCAATCTGATTACAAATTATCTACCAAAACTACATACCGCTATCAATTATATGATATTTTTAGATTGTTAGTGGCTTTGTTCTATTTAATATATTGGCATACAACATTAAAATCCCGATCATGGTCCACTAAAAAGTATTAAACGTGTTATGAATAGAAATGCATTCTAACATGGATTTCTTTTTACAGTGGAACTATCTACAGAAAAGTTCTCAAAGGTGGTTACAGTGGAGACCAATATTCAGAACACAGCGGACAAGTCTTTACAAGCTAATTCCACCGGTAATAGAAACCACATCCTTTGTCTCTTTGCTTACATGCTTTTTAACATGGAGAGAAATTTCATCTGTATTTCAAAATTAGTGGTCTTCTTGATGTTCAACGGTAGGGATATGGTTATTGAAATTGTATTTTGGAATTAGTGATCTTGATTAAGAACAAAAGGACTAATTTCCTTCCTACATTCCACATGCATGTAAATAGTATCGCTATTATATATATATATATATATATATATATATATATATATTTACAAATCTTACATGTTCTAATTTCCATACAGTTTTGAAACTCACAGCATAAGAGACCTCTGTTTTCTATATTGATATATTTCCTAAATATTTTAAAGATCCGCAGCAACGCCCTGTCACTTTTTCTAGTCTTACATACTTACGGGCACTTTTTCTAGGCTTACCTACTTTGCATGAACTTTCCAATACAGTAGAAAACTAGCTAGTGGGTCTCTATGTTTTACTTTCTGCTTTTTATGATAATTCTAACGTAAAACGTCAATGTCTTATTTTTTCGTCCAGAACGAACGTGTAAGTTACTCGAGTAGTAACCACTTATCACATATTTGTATTATTATTTCTACCGCTTTTCTAATTGAGGTTTGTATTATTTTGGAAAGGCCCCATCTCAGCTGCAATAATCTTACACCTCTTGGAAAGGTTTCTCTTGTTAATGCATTTGATAATTCTAACTTCTTTTTGTAACTTATTTGGAGAAGTTTCATGAGAACGACATTTTTTTTTACATGTTCGATATATATATATATATTTTTTTTTTTTTTTTTTTTTTTGGCTTAAACCTATATGGTTAGTAGTAATACATTTTTCAGTCATGGCTTTTCGAAGGACAAATTTTATTTTTGGGATTTAATTTAGATTTCGAATTCATTTGCAAGAAATTTTGCTAGATTAGTCTCCAAGGTATTTGTCTGTAGGAAAATATGAGTCAAATTCTTAGAGAAATTATGTGGATATCGGTATAGTTTTGACAAATAAAAGCTAAAAACCGCGTTGATCCAATTTTCTTTCTATTGACTAACAAGGCTGTGATGTCTATTAATTCCCTAGTCTTAATCTAACAGTGACGAGCATTTCTTTGCCCTCACAGACTATCAAAGCTGTTTGTCGTGTTCCCTAGTCTATCTACCAGCTGTGCAACCCAATTCGGACCCTGAAATTGACTCCATTCTTTGCGTCAACCGACAGTTACATAAATATCCAGAGCTTCATTTTGCAGCCTAGCTAAAATGGAGTTCTCAAGTATTCATATTAGCATTTGGTTTATTTTCATGCAACCGCTCTTTCTTCTCTTTCTTTTTAGCTCTGCATCCTCCTCCCGTTTAGCAGGAAATGAGGTGGATAGGCTTTCCTTGCTTGCCTTCAAAGCTGAAATTGTGACCGATACCCTCGGTATCCTTAGCTCTTGGAATGAATCCCTCCACTTCTGTCATTGGCCAGGCATTACTTGTGGCCGCAGACACCAGAGGGTTACCGTGCTCGACCTCCGATCAAGCGGGCTGGCAGGCCATCTATCTCCCCACATTGGAAACTTGAGCTTCCTGAGGATTTTACGCCTCCAAAACAATAGCTTCAGCCACACCATCCCGATAGAAATTGGCCGTTTGTTCCGCTTGGAAAGACTACGCCTTAATAACAACTCCTTCACTGGTCATATTCCATTCAACATATCACGTTGCTCTAACCTCCAATACCTTGGCTTAGATGGCAACACTCTTAGTGGCGAACTTCCAACTGAAATTGCCTCACTGTCCAAGCTTCAACTACTTGATTTTGGCACGAACAATTTTCATGGGAAAATCCCACCTTCTTTTGGGAATCTTTCTTCTCTTTGGTGGCTATCTGCATATGGAAATAATCTGCATGGGGGTATTCCAAATAGCCTTGGCCGGTTGAAAAGCTTAAAGATTTTTTCACTGGGTACAAATTATTTGAATGGTACCATCCCTCCCTCCATATACAACCTCTCGTCAATTGAAGCCATTTATACGTCTCAAAACAACCTTCATGGAACCCTTCCTCCTGGCTTGGGCCACACTATATTTCCAAACCTCGAAACCTTTATTTTCTCTACCAACCAATTCACTGGACCAGTACCAGCTTCAATCTCCAATGCCTCAAACCTTTCAGAATTTTCTATCTCATCCAATAAGTTTATTGGAAAAGTGCCTAGCCTGGCACGCTTGTCAAATTTGGGTTGGTTAGAACTTCATGAGAACAATCTTGGAAATAACGAGGAAGGTGACTTGGATTTTCTCTCTTCTCTAGTTAATTGCACCAATTTAGAAGTTTTATCTATCGGCCTCAATAATTTTGGAGGAGTGCTGCCTGAATCCATCAGCAATCTCTCAACAAATCTCAGGGAAATAAGTTTTCAATACAATCAAATACGTGGAAACGTTCCCATCGGGATTGGAAATCTTATCAACTTGGGGAGACTAGGCTTTTTTGCAAATCTATTGGCAGGCACTATACCGAGTTCAATAGGTAAACTGAATAAGCTTTATGCCCTATATCTAGATTCGAATGAATTTTCAGGTAATGTTCCATCATCTCTTGGAAATCTCACTTCATTAAGCAGCTTGGCTCTCAACTCAAACAAGTTAAATGGAAGCATACCACAAAGTCTCGGAAACTGCAGGTTTATGATAGATTTGGATCTTTCCCACAACAATCTTAGCGGTCCAATTCCAAAACGAGTCTTCAATTTACTGGTTAACTTGGATCTATCTGGAAACCAACTTACTGAATCCATTCCCATGGAAGTAGGTAACTTACAGCATCTTGTTTCCTTGGATGTTTCTGAAAACAAGTTATTTGGTGAGATTCCACAAAGCTTAGGGAGTTGCACAAGTTTGACGACTCTGTCTCTGAGAGAAAATTCATTGCAGGGGACAATTCCTAAATCCTTGAGATCTTTGAGAGGAATTGAAGATTTTGACCTCTCTCGCAACAACTTGTCTGGCATAATTCCCAACTACTTGGGGAGTTTTCCCTTCTTGCAGAATTTGAACCTTTCATTTAACGATTTTGAAGGTGCAGTACCAATCCAAGGAGTTTTTAAGAATGCAAGTGCGGTATCTGTTGTGGGAAACACACGGCTTTGTGGAGGTATGCCTCACTTAAGATTGCCCAAGTGCATCTCCAAGCAATCCAAGCGAGGGTTATCTCCTAAGCTGAACTTAATTATCTCAGTTTCCTGTGGGGTTGTTGGCTTGGTCTTGGTGTTGTTACTTGTGCTTCTTTATCGATCAAGAAAAGCTAGAGCACTTAAGTCAACTTCAGGATCATCAGGGGTTTCACTCTTGAGACTATCCTATGGAGATCTCCTCAAAGCAACTGATGGGTTCTCTGCTTCAAATTTGATCGGTGCTGGTAGTTTTGGATCCGTGTACAAGGGAATTATCAATCAGCATGAAGAAATAAATGTTGCGGTGAAAGTACTCAATCTTCAAACTTCAAGAGCTTCTAAAAGTTTCATATCTGAATGTGAAGCCTTGAAAAGCATTAGGCATCGGAATCTTGTCAAGCTACTGACTGCTTGTTCAAGCATTGATTTTCAAGGAAACGATTTCAAAGCCTTGGTGTATCAGTTCATGGTGAATGGAAGCCTAGATGAGTGGCTGCACATTTCAGCTCAAAGAGTAGATCGCCCAGCCAATCTGCCAAAGAGCCTGAATCTCACTCAAAGAGTTAACATTGCCATCGATGTAGCGTGTGCTCTGGATTATTTGCACAACCGCTCCCACATGCCAATAGTTCATTGTGATATAAAGCCCAGCAACATTTTGTTAGACAGTGATATGACTGCTTGTGTTGGTGATTTCGGTTTAGCAAGGTGCCTTCGGGATGCTTCTTGCCCATCTCCTTTGCACGATAGCAGTTCCAATGTCATAAAAGGCACCATAGGCTATACTCCCCCAGGTAAATTTTCTTTTCTATATATTTTATTTGTGCTTGCACTATTGGTTTGTATATAGCATGAGTTTTTTGAAGTCACACTTAAGAACGAAGCTATGTTTTCGTGCATATAACTTAAAGAGTATGGAATGGGAGGCGAGGTGTCAACATATGGCGACGTGTATAGCTACGGAATATTGTTGTTGGAGATGTTAACTGGCAAGAGGCCGACAGATGACATGTTTAAAGGTGATATGGACTTGCACAATTTTGTTATGATGGCTCTACCAGAACGTGTGGGAGAAATATGTGATCCACTAAT
This sequence comes from Malus baccata, assembly GCA_006547085.1. Classification (NCBI taxonomy): domain Eukaryota; kingdom Viridiplantae; phylum Streptophyta; class Magnoliopsida; order Rosales; family Rosaceae; genus Malus; species Malus baccata. The sequence continues at coordinate 41,897 of VIEB01001578.1, read as the reverse complement.
TGTTCAAATAGAAGAAAGCAGCAGCACTACTGATCCCAGAAGTAATAGGGGGAATCATGCCCCAAATGATCGAAGAAAAAGGGTTGTGGCGTGCTTGACTTCCATTGCAAGAGTAGGAGTTGCTTGTTCTGTAGCGATGCCGAGAGAGCGAAAAGACATGAGCAATGTGGTAGCTGAATTGAGTCTAATAAGGGATGTGCTAACTGGAACTAGGATGCCTAGGGAGAACCTGTGATGACGATCCAAGTAGTGAGTAATAATACCCTGTTATCGTTAAATAAAATCCCATGACAATGCTTGAACTTTGCATGGTGATCTTCTGAATGATGACGCGGTGGATTTTCCCGTTTTGCAATTTCATTTTGTATGTTTTGTAAATGATCTTAATTTGTAAGATCATCTTTATGTTTGCTTGGAAATTTAGAATTTGTCAATCTAAGTTTGGTTCTTGTTCTTATTAATTATGCAATTTTAATTGGGTTTTTATCACAAATGGTCCATGAGATTGATCAAACTCATCAATTTGGTCCCTCATTTTCAAAATCAATCAATGTCATCCCTGACATTCACTATCCCATATCACTTTAGTCATTCCGTTAAAATCCCGTCAACTATTATGTTAGTTTATATGTGGGACCCGCACATCTACTGAAATGATGACATGTGGATTGCGCACAATTAGGGTTTTTATCGTAAATGGTCCATGATATTGATCAAACTCCTCATTTTGGTCCCTGAGTTTTAAAAATCAATAAATTTGGTCATTGACTTTCACTATCCCACATCAACTTAGTTATTCCATTAAAATCTCATCAATATTTTTCGTTTGTGTGTTGACGTGGTCCCACTAATGCAATCATATGACTCCACGTGAATTAACTATAAGGAACTATACTTTTAAGAGTGAACCAACAGATGAGTATTCTACGCTGACATTTTTCTCACATCCCACAACCCTAACTGGAAAAAAAAAATCAATCTAAATTCAATAAAATAAAATCCAAATTTAATTTAAATTTGAAGAAAATAACCAACTAGAGAGAATGAAGAGTGAGTTCAGGAGGCCAAGTACTTTAACCGTGTCATTGTGCCTTCATTTTCTTTTTGAACTTACCTTGATGAAGACGGTGATGACTTTTTTTTCTTTTAGTTTTGGTTTTTAGTTTCTTATTTTTCTTTTGATTTTGAATCTTAAAAAAATAGTTTCTTATAGTTAATCCATGTGGTGCCTTATGATTGGATTAGTGGGACAACAAATATTGACGAAACTTTAACGGAAGGGTTAACTTGATGTGTGGTATTGAAAGTTAGGGACCAAATTTGTCGATTTTTGAAACTTAGGAACCAAATGAGGAGTTGGATCAATGTCAGAGATTATTTGTGATAAAAACCCTTATTTTTTGCAATCCACATGTCACCATTTCATTAGATTTGTAGGTCTCACATACAAACTAACATAATAATTGACGAAATCTTAACGGAAGGACCAAATTGATGTGTGGTAGTGAATGTCAGGGACGACATTTATTGATTTTGAAAATGAAGGACCAAAATAATGAGTTTGATCAATTTCAAAGATCATTTGTGATAAAAACCCATTTTAATTTGGTGTTCTTACGAGGCGCCTTATGAGACATAAAACGCTTGTTTGTAAGGTCAGCTTTATGTTTGTTTGGAAATTTGGAATTATGTGTGATAAAATATCAGAATACAATTTTGGAGAGGCTCCATCTCAGCTGCAATAATCTTAAACCTCTTGGAAAGGTTTCTCTTGTTAATGCATTCGATAATTCTAACTTCCTTTTGTAAGTTATTTGGAGAAGTTTCATGAGACCAGCCATTTTGCTAGATTAAATCAATATGGTTAGTAGTAATAAAATTTTCAGTTATGGCTTTTCAAAAGAGAAGTTTTGTTGGATTTTATTTAGATTTCGAATCCATTTCCAGGAAATTTTGCTAGATTAGTCTCCAAGGTGTGGGAGCAGGCATATCCAGATTTGTCTGTAGGAAAATATGAATCAAATTCTTAGAGAAATTATGTGGATATCCGTATAGTTTGACAAATGAAAGCTAAAAACCGCGTTCATCCAATTTTCTTTCTATTGACACAAGGCTGTGATGTCTATTAATTCCCAAGTCTTTGTGTTATCTAGCAGTGACGGGCATTTGTTTGCCCTCACAGACTATCACTAGACTTGACTGGACTAACTATTAGTCTAGCCCATGTTTGTTATCATGCTAGACTAATGTTAATGAGATTAGCCGAAAACAATTCTGGGGTACTTCTCGATACCTCGGGGATGCTTTTTGCCCATCTCCTTTGCATGAAAACAATTCCAGTGTCATAAAAGGCTCCATAGGCTATACTACCCCTGGTAGATTTATTTCTCCACCTTCTCAGTGTAAATGTATCATTTTGTAAAAAAAAAAAATCCAGAAAAAAGTTAACAAATACACTTTTATAGTTGTGGAGTTATCAAATATCACTTTTATAGTAGTGATGTTCTCAAATAGCACTATTCCAATAACAAATCAACAATATCAATTAGGGAAGTGATTTTCGTACACCTCTATCAGCTTCCCACACATTTATCTTTATTATGACCAACAAATTGAAAACAAGAATCATGATTAAATAGGAGCGTGCCTGAAACTAGAAAATTTGTGCATCCTTACAACAATAACATCATGATTATTAAGGATTTATTTGTTTCTTGTTAATGTCATGAGACGACATGGAGTCATAGACGGGGCAATCTAGTCAACAATATGCCGACGTACCAAGATGACATCGATTTAACAAGCGTATTTGCAACGTCGCATAATGCATTGCAATTGGCAAGAGTACTAACTATGAGAGTACTCATACGAAGGCAACTGCAGGAGAAACTTGCCAATGTACCATTTGCATGAACCTTCCTCTACGCTAGAAAAAACCTAGCTAGCGAGTCTTTTACGTTTTGCTTTTTTTCCCGGGTGATGCTACACTTTACCACGTTTTTCATATCGTATTTGTTCTTCCCAATACGGACATTTAATCAATAACGTCTAAGTCACATTCTGCTATCTATGATAACTCTATCTGTTTTTTTTTTCTCTTTTCAGTTTTCTTTCACTACATCTGCAAGCTCAACGTGGCTTTTTAAATAGCTAATTAAGAAGAGCAATGATATACTTACTACATTTGTACCACCTTATTAATAGAAGTACGACCCACCAATACATGTGGTCTCATCCTATTAAAGAGATGATACAAGTGTAATATGAAAAATGTAGTAAGAGTACATAGCATGTTTGAAGAATTATTGCAAGTGCCACAGTTGTTTGTTGTGTTCCCCAAACCGTCAACCACGGCATGCATGCAAAAACCAGCTGTGGAACCTAATTCGGACGCTAAAATTGGCTCCTTTCATTGCGTCAACTTACTGTTACATAAATATCCGGAGTTTTATTTTGTAGCCTAGCTAAAATGGAGTGCTCAAGCATTCATATTAGCATTTGGTTTATTTTCATGAGATCAACCTTTTTTTTTTTTTGGGGGGGGGGGGGGGGGGGGGGGGAGGGTTAAATGCATATGGTTTGTGGTAATACATTTTTCAGTTATGGCTTTTCAAAAGAAAAACTTTATTTTCGGGATTTTATTTTAGATTCCAAATCCATTTCCAAGAAATTTTGTTAGATTTGTCTCCAAGGTGTGGGAGCAGGCATATCCAGATTTGTCTGTAGGAAAATATCAATCAAATTCTTAGAGAAATTTATGTGGATATCGGTATAGTTTGACAAATCAAATCTAAAAACCACATTGATCCAATTTTCTTTCTTTTGTGATGGCTGTTAATTCCCATGTCTTTGCGTCATCTAACAGTGACTTTCATCTCTTACTAATCTTTAAAAGGGCGTTTGTTTGCCCTCACTAATTATCACTGGACTAAACTGAACTAACAATTAGTCTCCTGCACTATGTTTTTGTTTATATCATGATTTTTGTGAAGTCGCACAAGTGAGGTGTCAACATATGTTTAACCATTGTGTTTATTTGGATTGGAAACCGATTTAATCCTAATTTTCCTTGATTTTCATATCTAAATATCCAAGAAAAAAACTACTTATTACTATGGTCAAGTGATATTTATATTCACTTGTACGTGATAAGCCTTAGTTTTGATTCTTGCAAAAAGTTTCCAAGAAAAGATGCTTAGTACCATGTACTAATGGTGTTACTATGTACTAGTAAGTGAGATGTTTTAAATTCGAATATAAAAAAAGGCGAGTTCACAACCAAATTTATTTCTCCAACTCCTTAGTGTAAATGTATCATTTTGTTAAAAAAAAAATATCAGGAAAAAAGTTATCAAATAGCACTTCTATAGTTGTGAAGTTATCAAATACTACTTTTATATTAGTGACTAGCAATAATGCCCATGCTACACAACGGGCCTTTGAAACCGTAATCAGAATTTAACACTCATTTCAAAATAATTTAGTAACCAGTCAAAGCAGCTGAATCCTCGTGCTAAAAATAAGTTTTAGGTTGCGTTCATATTGTATTGAATTTACATTAAGAGCAATACAATAAAAGAAAGAAGGTCCGCCCAGATTTCTAAACTGTTCATATCCATACTTCTTTCAATTTGCACCTAAATTGTAATAAATTTAGACTGACAGCCTATGTACGACAATTCTGACCATCTTCAAACAGAGAGAGGGAATCGGCATATCCCAAGGTTCATTGATATTTACTATAAACACGGCTGAGCCATTAGGGTGTCGAACACAATGTGTACCCTCCAATATTTTGGTTGCAGTTAGAAGCTGCTTCCCCTCGCACTCTTTATCTTACCAAAATAATCTTTAGTGCCAAGACATCAACCACTGAATATAGCAAAAAATAATAATCTCAAACCTGCATTGAGAAGATAAAGGTCATAGCCTCTACAATAGGTCTCAAACCATAGTAAGCAACACCAACTCCAATCCCAGTAAACCCAGCCTGCAAAATATTTTCCATATAAATGAGGTCAGTCAGCTACTATGAACTTCTTTGTATCTTATTACAAATTCTTACATCTATTCAAATTTTAATATCCACTGAAAGAATTAAAGTTAAAGTCCTTACATAAGAATCAGAACTGAGGTCTAGCTCATTGAATCACTATACAATGCATTAAATTCAAAGTTACAATTAAAACAATTACGAATCTAAAACTCTGTATTGGCAACACAAATAGCTCAAATTGATCATTTACAAACATTGACCATAAACTGACACTAATTTACAATAAGATAACCAAATGATTGATGAAAACAAAGAATATTGAATTGAATTACACAAAGAAATGGACAAATTGAAGCAGAGAGGGAAATCAAGCCAAGCCCCTGGATGCATTGAGATATTCCTGACGAATGCGAGAACTTCCTGGGTCACATCGAGATCACTGCGGCTCACCCTAAAAGAAACAAAAAAACTGATTGAAAGACGAAATAAAATCACAAAAAATTAAAGCACAAAACTTGATTTCTGAAAACAAAAAACTGGGTTGTGATATATAAGATCGAGAGAGTAAGATCATTGCGGGTTCGAATTCCTTTCCCCGTAGTTTGAAGTAAATTTAGAGTAATGTTTCCATCTTCTGTCAAAACAAAAAGAAATTAGCATTAATCCCATAACATATTAAGAGTTTTTTTAAACATCATAGAAAGCAAAGGTTAGAACTCAACCCACTTCTAGATTAGTAAGAATAAGAAAGATTAAGCTTAATCTAGAGAGAGAAACACAAAGATCAAAACATCAAGCATTTATTTTTGAAACACAAAGATCAAAACTTTAGGCATTTACTTCTGAAACAAAATAAATGAACAAAATCATCAGCATCAAGGAATGATTAGAGTTGATGGGTGCAATATGGAATATAAGTTTCTGGATCATATTTTTTATAGAGAAAGAGTTGGAAGTACTTTTCAACAGCGGAGAGAACAAATTCAGTCTTGGGCATAAAAAGAAAAAATAGAAGCCTCACAGCACAATAACTAACCACAATCCTCTGTTTCTCTAATTGCAAATAGAAAAACGGAATCAAAGTATTCAACCCAAAATCTTCACATTAGCTCAAGAACTATATTGTTTCAGAGCTTTCCAATTTCCCAGCATGAAACGACAAATGAAAATCACGGAAAGAATGAAAAACCAGAACAACAAAATCTGCAGCAAGATAATCGAAACATTTTAAAGAATTCTTCTTCTTCTGAACCTCATATATTTTCCACCATAAATAAGAATGGATCATGCATGTGGAAATCACACTTGCATGGCGATGGCGAACATGATATAAATGGGCAAACAAAGAGATGACACTGCCTGCAATGCAGATTGCGTTCGACTTGTTTTAGTAATGATTTTGATCAAGCAGGATGCTTATCTCGGCTAGAAAAATAAAATTTTCAGGATGTAAAATTCGGAACTACCAATAAAAATCATGAACAAAAGCACTTTAATTCTCAAAAAACAACGTTTAAGCGGCAAGTACAAACACATCGTAGCACCAGTAATGATCTACTTAATGTATCTTGTCCGTTCATCGTTCATGGATTAGGCACCCCAACAATCATATTTAACCCATATATATATATATATATATATATATATGTATATGTATCGTCAAAGAGAACTTCTCAACCAATACAAAGAACTCGGTAGGTGCTAATGAATGAAAATAACTCAGAATTTTTTGTACATTAAGTTTTTCATAGAGCCAAATTAAACCAATATGCTTAAAAAAAACAATTGATACCTGTAAGGTTGGAGACTGCTTTCAACTCCTTTTGCTTTTCTTTGTCCTGATGTAAATCCAATCTCAAGCACCACCTTCAGCAGAATGAAAACAATTTTCAATTAACAAATTGTTTTGAGAGAGAAAATGGAAATTCATTAATTCAAATGCCAATACCGATTTCTGGGATTTTAGAGTTTTTGTTACCCTTGCAACTGAAAGCCTAAAATCCCAAAAAAATGAGCAAGAAGCTTAAGCAGAAAAAATCATATTTTCACCAACCAAAACCCAATACTGATTTAATCACATACGAAAGAAAAATCTAAACACAGTCACAAATTAACGAACTTAAAACCTACAAAAAAATCCCAAAAAAAAAAAGGCAACTGACCTTAAAACAAAGAACAAATACAGAACAAAGAGAGGAATCCCCAAAATTAGAGAAAATGAAACAAATAGAGAAACAACCATCCCCTAAAACCTGACCTGACAGTACTAAAAAATTCGAAAATAATTCATAGCCTTTTAATCACCACAACCATATAAAAAAGGCAGAAATGATGACAATCTCAGTTCATGACCCCTACCCCTCTCCCTCAATTCCCGACGGCCCCTATGGTTTTCTCTAACCATCCCCCATCTCCCACTTGTGAAATCCATCTGCAACAATGGCGCAGAGACCTCTACCCCTCCCCCTCGCACTCTTTCCATCGCAATCTGTCTCTGTCTCTGTCTATCTCCCTCTCTCTCTCTCTCTCTCTCTTTCTCTCTCTCTCTCTCTCTCTCTCCATCCCTGAAACCTTCATCGAATGACAACAAAGGTAGACCTACCCCTAATTCGCTCAAAATCAAGAGGACAAAATTGCCCTTCCTAATTCGCTCAAAACTACTGACCGTGTGTGTAAGTATCGATTTTCAAGGGAATGATTTCACAGCTTTGGTTTATGAATTCATGACGAATGGAAATCTAGAAGAGTGGCTACATTTTTCAGCTCATAGACTACCTGGGGCACCCATTGTGCAAGGGCATTTGAACCTTATTTAGAGGGTAAACATTGCCATCGACATAGCTAATGCTCTGAATTATTTGCACAACTCTCATATTCCAATAGTTCATTGCGATTTGAAGGCCAGCAACGTTCTCTTGGAAGGCGACATGACTGCCCGTGTTGCTGATTTACGTTTAGCAAGGTACCTTCCGGATGCTTCGTGTTCACTTCCTTCACACAGAAGCACTGCCAATGTCATAAATGGCTCCATAGGCTATATCGCCCCAGGTAAGATGCATTGTTGCTTCAACCTCTTACTGACATGTAAAGAAAATTAATTTTTTCATTTATTTCAGATTTTTAACAGTATGATCCGTTTGTCCGTATGTTTCTGTGCGAAAAAAAATATTTATAGAGTATGGCATGGGAAACGAGGTTTCAACATATGGAGATATGTATAGCTACGGAATCCTGTTGTTGGAGATGTAAGAGGCCTACAGATGAGATCTGAACCTGCACAACTTTGTTCGGATAGCTTTGCCCGAACTTGTAGAAGAAATATGTGATCCGGTACTTCTTCAAATAAAAGCAAGCAGCACTCATAGTATTGCATCAAACAGTAGGAATCAGGCTCAAGATGATCAAGGGCAAAGAGTTAGGAAGTGCTTGGTTATCATGGCCCAGATAGGAGTTGCTTGTTCTGCAAATTTACTGAGAGAGCAGATGGACATTGGACATGTTGTAGAAGGATTACGCCTGGCAAGGGATGTACTAACTGGATGTTGAAAGTCAATGTCAATGTTAGGCAATGTTAGTCAATGTCAAAGTTAGGCAATGTTAGGCAATGTTAGGTATGGTTGTGTGAAAACAAATAATTAGGTGCAATTAATGTGTTTTGTGTGGTAGTAAATAATCTTAGTTTAATTAAGTAGTTTTCATTTGGTTTGCTATAAATACCCAAGTCCCCAAGCCTTGTAATTCATCCAAGGAAAAACAAAGCCTAGAGCTAAATAAGAAAAGCTTTGCTAATTAGTTTGTTTTGTGAGCTTTCTTTAAGAGTCTGCTCTATTTTTCTTCTTCTTGGGATCATTAGAGTTATCTTGGATACTCTTCTTATTCAACAATTGGTATCAGAGCCAAGTCGGTCAGGGATCGTTCTTGGTAGAGCATTGGTTGTAAAGTCTCTTGAAATTCCGAGTATGCTCTGTGGTTGCAGTTTTGACTGATCTTCCACATCAGAAAAGATTTCTTGAGATTATTGCTGGGGTTATCACAAACCTTGAGAGGGAGCTTCTTTGTGTCGAGAGTAGTGTATTACTCTGCACGGTAGTCACTCAAGCTTGTTCGGTGTAGTCAAAGTCTTGCCGATACGATGGGTGATCTTCAAGTTGTTGGAGGAATCAAGAAGCTCAACAACCAAAACTATAACACGTGGGCAACGTGTATAGAGTCTTACCTTCAAGGTCAAGACTTGTGGGAGGTTGTCGGTGGTAGTGAAGTTACACAACCGGCAGCGGAAGATGCTAACGGCGTCTTGCGGAAGTGGAAAATTAAAGCAGGCAAATCAATGTTTGCCTTAAAGACCACAATAGAAGAAGAAATGTTGGAGCACATTCGGGATGCTAAAACGCCAAAGGAAGC
>VIEB01001578.1:0-27500 GCA_006547085.1 Malus baccata | reverse complement strand
TGGGAGAAATTAAATTTGTGGGCTTGCTCTTCAATTCGGTTGTGCCTTACAAAAACTCAGAAGTATTTTGTGATGCGGGAGATAGTAGCAAGTGTGTTGTGGCAAAAATTGGAAGACAAGTATATGACGAAGAGTGCAGAGAACTGGCTACACTTGAAGAAAAAGCTTTACCGCTTCCAATACAAATAAGGTACAAAAATGATTAGACACCTTGATGTTTTTAATAAGTTGATTGCCGACTTGTTAAATTTAGATGAGGATATTAAGGATGAAGATAATGCCTTAATATTGTTGAATTCCTTGCCGGACTCTTATGAGCATTTTGTTACCACTATTATGCATGGTAAAGAAACTGTGAAATTTGAAGATGTGTCTAATGCCTTGATGAATTATGAAATGAGGCATATAGATAAAAATCATGATAGTACATCTGAAGCTTTATTTGTTAGAGGTAGATCATCGGAGATGAGGCTTTCTTCTAGTAGGAAAAAATCACACTCTCGACCTAGAGGAAACTTTAAAGGTAGAAAAACCTTGGAAATGGATGAATGTGCCTTTTGTCATAATAAGGGCATTGGAAGAAAGATTGTCCTAGGTTGAAGACCAAAGGAAAAGAAAGTTCTGAAGCCAATGTTGCTGAGGTTGAAACATATTTTTTTGATTTTTCTTTAACCACTTCCTCATCATTTGATTGTGCTACTAAATGGGTGTTGGATACGGGTTGTACTCATCATATGACTCCTCACAAGGATTGGTTTTCAAGCTTGAAAGAGTTTGATAGTGGTGTTGTGTTTATGGGAGATGACAATCCTTGTACAACAAAGGGATTGGTACAGTTCATTTGAAGTTGCATGATGGCATGGTTAAAGAGTTGACAGGTGTTCGGTATACACTGAATTTGAAGAAAAATCTTATTTCTTTGGGCACTTTAGAATCCAAGGGCTTCAGGTTTCATTCAGATGGGCAGACATTGAAAGTTACTTATGGTGCACTTTTTGTGATGAAAGCTCATCGATGTGGTCATTTGTATCTATTACAAGGAAGCACTGTGACAGGTGAAGCGTCTGTAGTTTCAGAAAATATGGGCACATCTGATTCAGATACTACTAGACTGTGGCATATGACATTAGGCCATGCTGGTGAGAAAGCTCTATAAGGGCTTGTGAAAAAAGGTCTTCTAAAAGGTGCCACGACTTGTAAGCTTGATTTCTGCGAGCATTGTGTCTTGGGAAAGCAAACTAGAGTGAAGTTTGGTACTGCTGTACATCAGACGAAGGACATTCTTGATTATGTGCATTTGGATGTTTGAGGTCCTACAAAGACTCCCTCTTTGAGTGGTAGACATTGGTTCGTGACTTTTGTTGATGATTATTCAAGAAGGTCCTGGGTCTACACTATGAAGCACAAGAGTGAGGTATTGAGCATTTTCTTGAGTTGGAAGAAAATGGTTGAGAACCAGACTGGGAGAAAGATTAAGATTTTGAGATCGGATAATGGTGGTGAATACACATCCGACCATTTCTTTAAAGTTTGCAAAGAGGAAGGAATTGTGAGACATTTTAGTGTCCGGGGAACTCCACAACAAAATGGAGTTGCAGAAAGATTGAATCGAACCTTGCTTGAGAAGGTTAGATGTATGTTGTCTCAATCGGGTTTGAGCAAGTCATTTTGGGTAGAGGAAATTACTTATGCACGTCACATCATCAACCGGTTACCCTCAGCTGCTGTTCAGGGAAAGACACCAATGGAGGTATAGACTGGAAAACCTTCTTCTGATTATGACTATATCCGTATTTTTGGTTCACCTGCTTATTTTCATGTGACTGAAAATAAACTTGATCCTAGAGCCAAAAATGCTATCTTTCTTGGTTTTAGTAGTGGTGTCAAAGGTTACAGGTTGTGGTGCCCAGAGATGAAGAAACTTGTAATCAACAGAGATGTGACATTTGATGAAGAAAGTATGTTCAAAGACTCTGAGAAGAATGTGAAAGATGTCCAACAGGTGGAGCTTGAAAAAGTTGTCTCTAGTACTTCAAATCCTATTTTCGTTGTCGAAGCCACTACAAGTGAAGAAGTTGGAGACCATGAGGATGTTGAAGAAGTTGAACTTGAAGATTCTATTCAAGTTGAAGAGCAAGTTTCACCTGAAGAGTCTATTGCCAAGAACAGAGGAAAGAGACAAATTACCAAGCCAGCTCGGTATAATGACTATGTTGCTTTTGCTTTTCCTATTATCATTGATGATATTCCATCCAATTTCGAGGAAGCCATTGAGAGTGAGGAGAAGGAGAGGTGGTGCAATGCCATGGGTGATGAGATGAATTCTCTCTTGAAGAACAAGACTTGGGAGTTAGCTAAATTGCATAAGGGCAAGAAAGCTATCGGTTGCAAATGAGTGTATGCCAAGAAGGAAGGTGCTGATGAGAAAAGCAAAGTGAGATTCAAAGCAAGATTAGTTGCTAAAGGGTATGCACAAAAGGAGGGCATTGACTACAACGAAATCTTTTCTCCGGTTGTGAAGAACTCCTCAATTCGCATTATGTTAGCTCTTGTTGCACAATATGATCTTGAGCTTGTGCAACTTGATGTGAAGACGGCTTTCCTACATGGTGATTTGAATGAAGAGATCTATATGTGTTAACCAGATGGATATACAGTGAAAGGGAAGGAGAATTTGTTTTGCAAATTGAAGAAATCACTTTATGGCTTGAAGCAATCTCCAAGACAATGGTATTTGAGGTTTGATAAATTTATGAGAGGCCAAAATTATTCTAGAAGTCAATATGATCATTGTGTGTACTTCAAGAAGTTGCAAGATGAGTCTTTCATTTATTTGTTGATATATGTTGATGATATGTTGATTGCCTCAAAGAATGTCGAAGAGATTGAGAAATTGAAGAAACAAATGAAGAATGAGTTTGAGATGAAGGATCTTGGTGAAGCGAAGAAGATCATTAGCATAAAGATCACTAGAGATAGAGAGAAGGGTTTGGTCAGTTTGAATCAAAGACAATACCTTGAGAAGTTGATTCAGAAGTTTGGAGTTCATGATTCAACCAAACCGGTTAGTAACCCTGGCTCCTCATTTTAAATTGAGTCTCTACAATGTCCTAAAACTGATAAAGAGAAGCTGCAAATGAAAAATACACCATATGCAAATTTGGTTGGTAGTTTGATGTATGCAATGGTATGCTCTAGACCGGATATTGCTCATGCAGTTGGCATGGTGAGTCGATATATGCATAATCCAGGTAAAGAGCATTGGCAAGCAGCTAAATGGATATTGAGGTATCTCCACGGTACTCGAAATGTTGGTTTATGCTTTGAGAGAGATGACTCTGGTATTGGTCATTTTGCAGTTGGTTATGTTGATTCAGATTATGCAAGTGATCTGGATGGAAGGAAGTCTACTACAGGCTATGTGTTTAATATGGCTAAAGGGCCAGTTTGTTGGAGGTCCATTTTGTAGTCGTCTGTTGCCTTGTCTACTACAGAGGCTGAATATATGGTAGTTGCTGAAGCTATAAAGGAGGCCATTGGATACATGGGCTGATTAGAGATTTGGGGGTTGATCAGAAGCAGGTGGAGGTACATTGTGATAGTCAGAGTGCCATTTATTTGGCTAAGTATCAGGTTCATCATGCGAGGACCAAGCACATAGATGTGCGTTATCACTTTGTGCGTGAAGTCGTTGGTGAAAGAGAGATTATTCTCCAGAAGATTCCAACTAAAGACAACCCCGCTGATATGTTGACTAAGGTTGTTGGTGTAGCCAAATTTGTTCATTACTTGAACTTGGCTCACATTTTGCCTATATAAAGAAGACGTTGAGCAGTAGGAGTTTTGGAGATTTGGCTTGGCATGAGTTGTTCTCTTGCTAGTATTTGGGAGTGATTTTTTTGTGTTGATTGTTAATTATGTTGTTTTGACTTGTCATGGCGTTTTCAGAACTTGGCCAAGTTGGAGATTGTTGAATTAGTGGCCAAGTGGCCAACTTTCGGCCAAATAAAATAAACAAAAGGAGGTAGACAACATCATTATGTTTGTTGAAAAGATAAAAAAAGGTCATGATGATGTTTGTAGAAAAAAAAAGGTAAAGGCTAGCAAGTAACCTTATTATTGGTTTTGTTTTGGGTGCTTTCTTATTTTGATGAAGGTGTGCATCCGAATGTGAGAGAGGGGAGAGAACATCATTTTGTTTTAGCAACCCATATTTGAGAGAGCAGCAGAGCAGCAGAAACGAAGAAGACTGTCTCAACTCTCATTGAAAGAGAGCTCATCTCTTTGGTTATTAATCATCCACCAAGGTAGTTGTTGTTGTAATAGGTTTGAGCTTTGTATAGAGAGAAAATTATTCATTAACTATTGGTTGTATTAGGGTTTCGGTGTCACGCCTCGATCCTGACATACGTCCAGAATCGACACGTGACGTTACCAAATACCCGTATCACTCACATACCCAGCCTTCGAAATATGGATAGTGCATAACTCAAGATTCGATGTTCATGATAATCTTTCCTTATACTTTATGGCTGCGTCTAACCTTTTCGTTAGACTTACGTACCCTTAAAAAGGATCAAGCCATTCGTAGTTCACCTTTCACTATAACTCAACATATAACACAGTCTGTTCAAGTCAAAATGCATAACATTTCTCAATCAAACATTTGGACTTGACGAGCATGAATTATTCGATTCAAACTACATAACAACCCGCATGACAATCAAGGTTTCTATTTCATCCATCATATAAATCATTATGTTTCAACATAAAATCGCTAATCATATCATGTAATATATCAAAGAATCAATAAAGCACAATAGTATCCTCTAGTCGCATTGATCACTGATCTAATCATTTTAATAACAATCATATTCAACATCCTTCCACAATCATCTCAAGTAACCCATTCCATGATATCAAGGAGGTACGATATTACATTTAATTATGTTAATCAGTAAATCAGATCACACCTCAATGCACAAAATTAATTAATGACTTCTATATAATTCCCTGCCTGGATTTCAAGTAATAACTTGATAATTCTAATTTACAATCACAAGATCTATTGTGGTTAATCCTCATTCACTCGAATCCAGGGTACAAGTCTAACTTATGGAAATGAGCAAGAGTAGGGATTCCAGACCACTCAACGGAATCCAAAATTATCAATCGGTTTCTCGCATGTAAAATTAGTGTCATCGATCACAATCCATAAACATCGAGTATAGACTCATGCTTTATGAAATTATAATCAAGTCACTAACAACTTCGAATGAGTCACCCAGACATCCAACTACTTTTCTAATTCAAAGCACAAGATTCTCAAATTTCATCCTTTATATGTACATTCAAAACTAGGGCTAGAGGGACGCAGTTAAGCCAAAGCCTACATCTTTGAAGCTATCTCAATCCAACTCAATGAAACCCGAGGTGGATACGATCCTGGACCATCACTCAACGGAATCGCGGAAGGCAAACAACCATATATACAACGGCTCAAAGAAATGAGACAAGCACAAGTTACTTGATTTACAAAAGCTCAACCAAGGGAAATAAGGCAACAACAACAACAACAACAATAAACAACAACAAAGCCTTTTCCCACTAAGTGGGGTCGGCTATCTCAATCCTAGAACGCCATTGCGCTCGATTTTGTATCATGTCCTCCGTTAGATCCAAGTACTCTACGTCTTTTCTTAGAGTCTCTTCCAAAGTTTTCCTAGGTCTTCCTCTACCCCTTCGACCCTGAACCTCTGTCCCGTAGTCATATCTTCGAACCGGAGCGTCAGTAGGCATTCTTTGCACATGTCCAAATCACCGGAACCGATTTTCTCTCATCTTTCCTTCAATTTCGGCTACTCCTACTTTACCTCGGATATCCTCATTCCCAATCTTATCCTTTCTCGTGTGCCCACACATCCTACGAAGCATCCTCATCTCCGCTACACCCATTTTGTGTACGTGTTGATGCTTCACCGTCCAACATTCTGTGCCATACAACATCGCTAGCCTTAGTGCCGTCCTATAAAATTTTCCCTTGAGCTTCAGTGGCCTACGACGGTCACACAACCCGCCGGATGCACTCTTACACTTCATCCATCCAACTTCTATTCTATGGTTGAGATCTCTCTCTAATTCTCCGTTCTCTTGCACGATATATCCTAGGTAGCGAAAACGGTCGCTTTTTGTGATCTTCGCTAGATTGCTCCGGTCATTAGTGTGGATAAGTATATAAATGGATAGAGATAGGAAAGCAAACACAAGATGTACGTGGTTCACCCAGATTGGCTACGTCCACGGAATAGAGGAGTTCTCATTAATTGTGAAGGGTTTACACAAGTACATAGGTTCAAGCTCTCCTTTAGTGAGTACAGGTGAATGATTTAGTACAAATGACATTAGGAAATATTGTGGGAGAATGATCTAGTAATCACGAAACTTCTAAGTATCGGAGTGTGGTATCGTCTTGACTTGCCTTATCTATCTCATAGGTAGATGTGGCATCTTCTCTGGAAGTACTCTTCCTCCATCCAGGGGTGGTATGTTTAACTGGTGGAGATGCACAAGGTAATGTATCAATTTCACTTGAAGCTTACTTGTAATTTCAGGCTTGGTCAAGCGCGATACAAACCATGTAGTAGGAGTCCCCCAAGTCGCCGAGCTAGGGGATTTGCTGAAAGAGGTGACAGACAAGGTAAGCAATCAGAGCTCCGACTAATTGTTCACATTCTCCCTATCTTGCAGGCAGCATGAAGGATAAAGAGAAGAAAAATAAGAAGAGATGATATGAGATACTTTTGCTTTTGAAGAAGTAACTTTCCACAGGCTTATTCTTGCACTGAGCTGGAGGGTTTTCTGATTTCATCCAGAGTATAAGGCCGACTGAAGAATTTGAGGGTCAAAACAAGTCCATCAAATCTAGAGTACGTTCGACCTTGCTGATATGGGATACTTTTACTTTTAACAGAGTAGTGGATGTATCGGCACGTGTGCTGTTACGCTTGTCTCCACATGCTTCCTTGTATCCTTCTCACTTGCCCTATCTGTTCCTCAGGCAGATGCGGTATCTTCCCTGGAAGCATAAGATGTTGAAGATGAGTACTCGAGAGCAATGCCAGGTAAGTAATCAGGTAAAGGGTTCCAGGCAGTCAGTTCCTGGCTGGAAGCTTGATTCCAAGTGCTGACTAATTGCTCTTTTTCTCCTTGTCTTGCAGGTAAGAATAAGGCCAAAGGAAAAGACAGGGAAAAAGCATGATATGGGATACTCTTGCTTTTAACCCTGATGATATGAGATATTCTTGCTCTAGTATAGCTTGTTTGCAGAGGTATTATCGGGGGGAAAGAAAGCTGAATATTTCGAAAAGCTTCGTTGGGAGTGCCCTTTCAGATATGAGGAAGGGTTGAGCATTTTTGCAGGTCTGCCTGTCCGTTGGGATGGAGGTCGACATATATAGGAGTCTCCCTAACAACAAGTAGTAATGCTACTCCTTTACCTGCTTGGTCATAGCACGGTAGTGGGAGCTGCCAGCTTCACATGTTTTAACTTTGTCAGAGCACTTTGAAAAAGTGGTCTGTGGTATCTGGAAAGCTGATGTTGCGTGTGAAGATTACAGACAAACTTTATCCAAGGAGATCGGCTCTTGAAGTTGGGAAAGTGGTGCCTCTTTGGTTTTCGAAAAAGCAATCCTATCGGGGATCTGGCTCTCGAGATTCGGAGAACGATGCCTCTTCGATTTTTGAGAAAGCAATCATGCTAGGGGTCTGGCTCTCGAGATTCGGAGAGCGGTGTCTCTTCGATTTTTGAGAAAGTAATCATGTTGGGAGTCTGGCTCTCGAGATTCGGAGGGCAGTGCCTCTTCGATTTTGGAGCAAGCAATCTTGTTGGGAGTGTTTTCTCGAATGTGAGTAAAGGTTAGGCATGTTTGCTAGTCTTCTTTGCCACGAAGCACAGAGGTTGACACACAGGAACTTTCCAATTATCCAGCAATGGTACTGTTCCTTTACCCTCTTTTCGATTTTTGAGAAAGTAGTCATGTTGGGAGTCTGGCTCTCGAGATTCGGAGGACGGTGCCTCTTCGATTTTGGAGCAAGCAATCTTGTTGGGAGTGTTTTCTCAAATGTGAGTAAAGGTTGGCCATGTTTGCTAGTCTGCCTTGCCACGAAGCACAGAGGTTGACACACAGGAACTTTCCAATTATCCAGCAGTGGTACTGTTCCTTTACCCTTATGGGTAATAATATTGTAGCTAGACCTTCAAAATTTATGTGTCTAAACTTTGTTAGTGCTGTTTCTTTGCTATTCTTTTACCATTCTTGGTCAGAGCGATGTAGTGGGAGTTACAAGCTTCCCGTGTCTCAACTTTGGCAGAGAACTTTGGCAAAGTTATCTATGGTACCCATGAGCTACTGTTGCGTGTGGGAAGTGGGTGATGGAATAGTAAGATTCATGTGCTTTCTACTTCACCAGAAGTCTTCGACAGAATGCCCATAATTTTCGCAAAGCTGAGTGTGCATGTGACAGGTGCTGACAAGGCTGGAAAAGTAGGTGCCTCTTCGATTTCTGAGATCGGCCCTTGTGGTCTTTGAGCAGCCCATCTTTTGAGAAAGCAAGCGCCTATTCGATTTCTGAGATCGGCCTTCGTGGTCTTTGAGCAGCCCAGCTTTTGAGAAAGCAAACGCCTCTTCGATTTCTGAGCAGGCGCCTCTTCGATGTCTGAAGCTCCGTCGAGTGCAGCTTTTTATAGGGGCTGGCATTAAGTTCCAAAGCACACTTGAATCTCCACCAGTAGAAGCTCCATTCTTGCACTTCTAAGATCTTGATTTGTCCGACCTCTTCTCTCTTCAACACCTTTGAAAATGTCTGGCCCCTCCGACCGTCGTTTTGACTTGAACCTTGTTGAAGAGGCAGCCCCGCCTTCTCCAGACAACATATGGCGCCCATCCTTCGTCTCCCCTACTGGTCCTCTTACCGTTGGGGATTCCGTGATGAAGAATGATATGACCGCTGCGGTGGTGGCCAGGAACCTTCTCACTCCCAAAGATAACAGACTACTTTCCAAACGGTCTGATGAGTTAGCTGTTAAGGATTCGCTGGCTCTCAGTGTTCAGTGTGCAGGTTCTGTGTCTAATATGGCCCAACGCCTATTTGCTCGAACCCGCCAAGTTGA
Source organism: Malus baccata (assembly GCA_006547085.1). NCBI lineage: Eukaryota > Viridiplantae > Streptophyta > Magnoliopsida > Rosales > Rosaceae > Malus > Malus baccata. Next base: position 18,331 of record VIEB01001578.1, on the reverse strand, counting down.
ATCATTGGCGGCTGAAGTGATGAGTCTCAAACAGGAGATTAGAGGGCTCAAGCATGAGAATAAACAGTTGCACCGGCTCGCACATGACTATGCTACAAACATGAAGAGGAAGCTTGACCAGATGAAGGAATCTGATGGTCAGGTTTTACTTGATCATCAGAGATTTGTGGGTTTGTTCCAAAGGCATTTATTGCCTTCGTCGTCTAGGGCTATACCGCGTAATGAAGCTCTAAATGATCAACCTCTGATGCCTCATCCTTCTAGGGTTCTGTCCAGTACTGAGGCTCCGAATGATCCCTCTCCAGTGCCTTCTCTTTCTGGGGCTCTACCGACTGCTGAGACTTCTCCTAAGCAACCTTTGTGAAGGCTCCCTCTTGTTTGTTTATTTTGACTCATGTATATGTACATATTTGTAGCTTATCGGGGATATCAATAAATAAGCTTTCCTTCATTTCAACGTATTGTGTTAAATACACCAAAGCCTTCTTCGCTAAGTTCTTTGAATTTTCTTTTGTTGGAGCTTTGTGAGTGGAGCATGTAGGTTGAGGTAGTGTTCCCTTAATTTCCTGAGTGAGGAAAACTTCTCGGTTGGAGACTTGGAAAATCCAAGTCACTGAGTGGGATCGGCTATATGAATCTTAGAACGCCATTGTGCTCGGTCCTGTGTCATGTCCTTCGTTAGATCCAAGTACTCTAAGTCTTTTCTTAGAGTCTCTTCCAAAGTTTTCCTAGGTCTTCCTCTACCCCTTCGGCCCTGAACCTCTGTCCCATAGTCGCATCTTCTAATCGGAGCGTCAGTAGGCCTTCTTTGCACATGTCCAAACCACCGTAACCGATTTTCTCTCATCTTTCCTTCAATTTCGGCTACTCCTACTTTACCCCGGATATCCTCATTCCTAATCTTATCCTTTCTCGTGTGCCCACACATCCAACGAAGCATCCTCATCTCTGCTACACCCATTTTGTGTACGTGTTGATGCTTCACTGCCCAACATTCTGTGCCATACAGCATCGCCGGCCTTATTGCCGTCCTATAAAATTTTCCCTTGAGCTTCAGTGGCATACGGCGGTCACACAACACGCCGGATGCACTCTTCCACTTCATCCATCCAGCTTGTATTCTATGGTTGAGATCTCCATCTAATTCTCCGTTCTTTTGCAAGATAGATCCTAAGTAACAAAAACGGTCGCTCTTTGGTATTTCTTGATCTCCGATCCTCACCCCTAACTCGTTTTGGCCTCCATTTGCACTGAACTTGCACTCCATATATTCTGTCTTTGATCGGCTTAGGTGAAGACCTTTAGATTCCAGCACTTCTCTCCAAAGGTTAAGCTTTGCATTTACTCCTTCCTGAGTTTCATCTATCAACACTATATCGTCTGCGAAAAGCATACACCAAGGAATATCATCTTGAATATGTCCTGTTAACTCATCCATTACCAACGCAAAAAGGTAAGGACTTAAGGATGAGCCTTGATGTAATCCTACAGTTATGGGAAAGCTTTCGGTTTGTCCTTCATGAGTTCTTACGGCAGTCTTTGCTCCTTCATACATATCCTTTATAGCTTGGATATATGCTACTCGTACTCCTTTCTTCTCTAAAATCCTCCAAAGAATGTCTCTTGGGACCCTATCGTACGCTTTCTCCAAATCTATAAAGACCATGTGTAAATCCTTTTTCCCATCTCTATATCTTTCCATCAATCTTCGTAAGAGATAGATTGCCTCCATGGTTGAGCGTCCTGGCATGAACCCGAATTGGTTGTCCGAAACCCGTGTCTCTTGCCTCAATCTATGCTCAATGACTCTCTCCCAGAGCTTCATTGTATGACTCATTAGCTTAATACCTCTATAGTTCATGCAATTTTGTACGTCGCCCTTATTCTTGTAGATAGGCACCAAAGTGCTCGTTCGCCACTCATTTGGCATCTTCTTCGTTTTCAAAATCCTATTGAAAAGGTCAGTGAGCCATGTTATACCTGTCTCTCCCAAAACTTTCCACACTTCGATTGGTATATCGTCTGGGCCTACTGCTTTTCTATGCTTCATCTTCTTCAAAGCTACAACCACTTCTTCCTTCCGGATTCGACGATAAAAAGAACGAATCAACGAAGCGGGAGATGAAACCATATCGAAGCAACAAATCCCCATCACCACGGGTTAACGGTCTACCACTAGTCCTCACATTTCATCACAACATGTCAATCAAACCAATCAACCCATATTTCAAATATACACGCCACACCCTATTTAATAAACATAAATAGATGTCTAAGTATTGGAAATAATAATTCAATAGAAACATATTCATAAAACCAATTCATATCCATATAGGATCATAATTTTGAAAATATGGGTAATAACCAATATCACATATATTGAAGTCACTCACATTTTATCATATCATACCATCTATACACATCAACCAACTTTCAAATATGCAAGTCAAATCACATATCACAATCATCATCAGTACACAAGCCAAATCATGTTTAATAAACATAGGGTTATGGCTAAATATATAAAATTCACATTTCAATAGAAATCTCATTTATATGACCACGACATATTCACATACGATATTAATAAAAGAAAAATAAGTTAATAACCATATCACATATACTCAAGTCACTCTCTAACCAATGTAAGCCCACTAGACTTCAATTAGTCCCCCGTAGTACTAATTATAGTATTTAGAGCGTTTCGAGACATGTTGACCAAAAGTCAACTCTCGTTCAACGATAGGGTTCACAACTCTACATAATTCGATCCGAAAGATCTGCACATCAGATTTCGGATCTGCAACTTCATAAGGTCCACATTATGCTAAAAAAAACAACATACTAAAATCTCATCGCTATCCGTCGATTGGATCTCCGCCAATTGCTAGAATTAGGTGGCGGTTAACAATTACTTTGCCGTTGCCAAAAAAAAAAAAGAAAATAGATACATACACATGATGTTAGCATAATAAGCATATATTAGAACACACGAATGAAATATCATGATTCATGAAGCTAAGCACACAAAGCACAAAAATGTGCAATGGAAATTGCAGTTAGCAAGCATATCATAGTACCAAAAAAAAATGTTTAAATAAATCTATAAAGTATCAATAAAGATTATCGCAATGTCCCAATTATGGAAACTAATGGATACTCCAAGACTTTTAAATTCTTCAAAGGATATGTAAGTCATGAATACCAACTGAAAAAATGCAACTAAGGAACAAGAAAAATCTGACCATATTGCCTAAGTTGAATCCAAGAAAACCAAGCATGTATTGGGTTAATATCAAAATAGCACAATCATGGTTCAGGTACAACCATCAGCACACCTAATTTGTTGGATATAAGATTTTTTTACTGGAAAGCACTACATTGGCGCTACCAATGCGCAAAAAAAAAAAAAAAAACATATCACAGAAAAACTACAGGGGAAGATAAATAAACATGAAATAAAATCAATCATAGAAGAGAAGGAAAATATTTTATCTTTGTTCACTCCACCGGTATACTTCAACTACATTACAACCGAACGTGTTACCGTTAAGCTGATAAGGTATACCTCTTTAAGACAATAGATGTTCGGGATCACCAAAACACAGGTATGGAAGTAATGCCGCAACCAAGAAATGGGTTAACAAAGCTCAACTCATTGATCAAAACACCAAGTAAAATTTAATCACAATGCAAATAAATGCCTCAACCCAGATATCAGATCTTAATCAACACGTAAATTTTAGGAACAAATCAATCTTCCCCAGCAAAATGCCATAATTGCAGCAAATGTAATCAACAAACCTAACTATTAATCATCACAACTCCAGAAGATCAACAAAGACATCAACTTTAAGACGAAGAAGTAGCAATTTAAAACAAAACTGAAAAGATTCTCACTTAATGTTCTGTCATTCCGACTTGGCCCACATCTTCTATGTAGGAAAGCTTCTCTGCATAACCCAAGGACATGGTCACTCTGATGCTTCGTATACCACCATTGCCCTGTACCTCTCTCTCTCTCTCTTCGTTTTTCGTTTTTGTTAATCACATTCAAAGGCAACAGCAGAGCAGCAGAACCACACCAACCTTCGCACCCAAGATCAAGACACCAACCCTCGAACCCAAGACCAAGAGGGGTGCTGCAGGAGTACTTCACCATCAGGGTGGGAAGAGGGTCGGTTCCCCCTTCTCCTTTTCTAAAAGTGACGGGAAGGCTCCCCAAATTTTCTGGAGGCTTCCAACAAATGGTACAAAATTACCATTTTACCCCTAGCCTTTGTTCGTTTATTTTATTTGTTATAGCTCCAAATTACGTTCCATTTGCACTCACGTGCTCGTATCGATGAGTACTATCCAATTAAGTGAAGAAAAGTAGGAAAATATATGCACCTCAAATACGTCCTCAAAATTCCGTTGTAATCCATTAAGAGCGTTTTCATCCTTTTACTAAAATAAATTTATGCTCTGCATATATAAACGCGTCGATCATAATACGAAATATGTAGTTTTAATTAGTGAAATCCGGGGACGGAATTTCACATTCGGGTTGTGAGATTGCCAACACTTTGTAAACTTCCATTTGGTTGATAGTGGATTATTGGGTGAGCTCCTACTGCTCCGAGGACGTACTCCAGTTACACTGACTGTTGAGGAACCTCGTTAAAATCTTGGTGTCTTTTATATTTTGTTCTTGCATTTCATTTGATATATTTCCTGTGGGTTAGCTTGAGTTGGTTTCAACGGGTTTGGCGCTATCCTATCACAACAATAGGGTCCTGAGATTTGTGATCCTATCATTTCGCTGCCATGAACGCGCGAGTTTCAGCCACTCTCAACTCCTTTGAAGCTTCAGTGCATGCTGCGTTCCATGAAGCTCTGGCACCCGTTCACCATGAACTTTCTCTGTTATGCCATGATTTGGCTCTTGCAGTTGGGGAAGTTTCTGATCCAGCCCCGGTGATTTCTGACGACGCTGAATCAATCGATCTCTGTCATCCGGGACTTCAAGGAGACGACAATCCATAGAGAATTCCATCGCCAATCGAAACAAGAAAAACTAAGAAAGGAATATACCCATCAGGAAATGTTTAACTAAACAAGAAAAACTCCACAATGTTGTAATGGAAATACTTGGTTTCTACGAAATACGCCTCACAAAGAACACCAGGCAAATCACGAAACAACAACTACAACCTCGGGGGTAGCCATCACAACTGCAGCCTTGGGGGGAGCAGAAGTACTCGGTTTTGCATCCTTGGTGAGAGTTGGGGCTGGAGGTGAAGGCTTAAGGTGAGGAGGTGTATTATGCTTCAATTTTAAAAGTATATGCCTCATCCTCGAAAGCTCATTTGGCTTTCCAGGCTTTGGACCTTGGGCAACAAGAATGGATGGCTTCTTTTCCGTATCCTTCTTCCTTCTCTTCTTCTTTATTGCTGGCACCTCATTGGGATGAGGTCCGCAATTGCCTTCCAGTAGTTCTTGTCTACCTCAGCATGAAACTTCTCTTGATTAGCTAGGAACAGCTGAGAAACGTCAAAGTACAAGTTCAAAACAATGTCAGAACTGCATGTTAACTCCTCGCTTCATCATACCTTAGAAGTTAGATGCCAGAGAGATCGATATAGATAGTGTTGATGCACAAAACCGGATGGTCTTGGAACAAAGTAAATCCGACCGTGAATCATGCAAACGCCCAAGAACACAAAGATGTATCGCGGTTCACCCCAATGTTTGGGCTACGTCCATACTGATGTTGATATTGTTTCACTATGAGTGGTGAATATACAAGAAGGCTAGAGGCAGTGTGCTCTCTAGCCTATTTTCTGTGTTTGCCCTCTCTGGGATGTTTTCTCTCTTCCCATAGCCTAAACCTTGACCTCTCCTGATGAAGAGAGTGAGGAGTCATTTTATAGAATCAGGGCTTCTCACTTATTACATATTTGCCCATTCATTTATTACATAATTACATTTGAGTCCCCTGAGTATTTATACGAGGTCTAAATATGGATACCCTAAATATGGTACAAACAGTAGTCCCCCAAGTCTTCAGTCAAGAGAGTCTTTTGGCTGGAAACTTGAAATTCAATCCATGTGTGGGCCGAAGTAACTAGATGTTATCTAGAACTGATACTCGATATGAGGCGGTGCTCAATGTGAAATGATGCTAAACTAGAAGTAGCACATGTTGCGAGGCTGCTCGGCTTGTGGCTTATGTTGCCTTGGTTGGCTCGGCTTGTGGCGTTTGAAGGTGAGGGAGTCCCTTTTATAGAATAAGGGTTCGCTCCTCAATACATGAATGATAGGCTAGAGTTGGTGCTCGCGGCAATGCGGTTACTCAGCAGGCGGCGATGCTCTCTAATGATGGTGAGGGAGTCCATTTTCTAGAATAATGGCTCGCTCCTCAATACATAATTGATGGGTTAGGAGTGATGCTCGCGACGAGGCGGTTGCTCAGCTGGCAGCAATGCTCTCTAATGAAGGTGAGGAAGTCCCTTTTATAGAATAAAGGTTTGCTCCTCAATACATAAGTGATGGGTTAGGAGTGATGCTCACGGCGAGGCGGTTGCTCAGTTGGCGGCGATGCTCTCTAATGAATGTGAGGGAGTCCTTTTTATAGAATAAGGGTTCGCTTCTCAATACATAAGTGATGGGCTAAGAGTCTCTCTCTAATGAAGGTGAGGGAGTCCCTTTTATAAAATAAGGGTTCGCTCCTCAATACATAAGTGATGGGCTAAGAGTCTCTCTCTAATTAAGGTGAGGGAGTCATTTTTATAAAATAAAGGTTCACTCCTCAATACATGAATAATGGGTGCTCTCTAATGAAAGTGAGGGAGTCCCTTTTATAGAATAAGGGTTCGCTCCTAAGTACATAAATAATGGGCTAAATCTCCCAAGTATTTTTCATGAGGCCCAGTTGCGGAAGCCCAATATATGGTACATAGTGTAGTCCCCCAAGTCTTCAGTCAATAGAGTCTGTTGGCTGGAGACTTCAAATTTAATCCATGTATGGGCCGAAATGGTGGTTGTTCGGATGCGGTCTTTGTATACCAAGTACTGAAGCTTTGTAGGTGAAGCTTTGAAAGTGAAGTTTTATAGGTAAGGCTTTGAAAGTGAAGCTTTGAAGCTGGAGCTTTTGTAAATGAAGCTTTGAAGTCGGAGCTTTGTAAATGAAGCTTTCGAAGCTGGAGCTTTTGTAAATGAAGTTTTCGAAGCTGGAGCTCTGTAAATGAATCTTTCGAAGCTGGAGCTCTTGTAAATGAAGCTTTAGAAGCTGGAGCTCTGTAAATAAAGCTTTCGAAGCTGGAGTTCTGTAAATGAAGCTTTCGAAGCTGGAACTCTATAAATGAAGCTTTCGAAGCTAGAGCTCTGTAAATGAAGCTTTCGAAGCTGATTGACATGAGTGATGCTCATGAATGTTTATGTATGATTGACATGAGTGATGCTCATGAATGTTTATGTATGATTGACATGAGTGATGCTCATGAATGTTTATGTATGATTGACATGAGTGAGGCTCATGTATGATGGTGATTGTCATGAGTGTGCTCATGTATGATTTTTTGGAGGACGGGTTGTACTTTTGATCACCTGGTTGGTGATAATAACGGCAGGCTACTGAATAATTTTGGAGTACTGCACATACTTTTGATCACCTAGTTGGTGATAATAGTGGCAGGCTGCCGAATAATTTTGGAGTACTGGACGTACTTTTGATCACCTGGTTGGTGATAATAGAGGGTGAACCTTAAGTGGAGGGATGAAGGTTGGAGTTTGAAGCCATAGGGCCTGGCTCTTTTGGGCATATGGGCCTTCGCCCTCCACATAACATTCCAGCCCACTATTTTGGGCTTGCCGACATTTTGCCCTTTTTTTTTTTTTGGCATGCTGCCTTCTTTCTTTATTTATGATTACCCTCTGGTGGGGTTATACAGATGTCTCCAAAAGATAAGAAAAGTAAATCACATCATTCAAAAAAGTTGTTGGTGCATAGGTGTCCCAATAAGCGAATGTCCGAGCAAGTGGGTGTCCGGTCAGACAAGAGATCACCATGAGCACGTGGCTCATCAATCTATAGGTTGATAGACTTCTTTTATCGGCAACAATGTTAATTAGTGGAGCTGGTTGCTCAATAATTCCTGACAATAAATGGCAGCATAAATATGACTGTATAATGAATAAATCAAATTGACAAAGTTTGTCAAGGCAAAATATTGTATTATGTTCCTTCTGTTGTTGATGCACAAAACCGGAGGTCTTGGAACAACGTAAATCCGACCGTGAATATGTAAGAAATGTAAATAACACAAGATGTATTGTGGTTCACCCCAAGGTTTGGGCTACGTCCACACTGATTATTGTATTTATCTGAGAGGTGAGGGAGAGAACCTCTGAATATGAGAGGGGATGTGAGAGGGGTGAGAAGGCCTAAGAAATGGCCTCTGAGGGTGAGAGTGAGACATCATCTAATTGTGAGGGTGAGGGGTCCTTTTATAGAATAAGGGCTCCTCACTTATTACATATTTGCCCCTTCCTTTATTACATAATTACATTTGAGTCTTCCGAGTTTTTATACGAGATCTAAATACGGAGACCCTATGTATGGTATAAACAGTAGTCCTCCAAGTTTTCAGTCAAGAGAGTCTTTTGGTTGGAGACTTGAAATTCAGTCCATGTGTGGGCCGAAGTAACTAGATGTCGTCTTGAACTGATACTTGATATGAAGCGGTGCTCAAAGTGAAATGATGCTCAATTATAAGTAGCACATGTTGCGAGGCTGCTCGGCTTGTGGCTTATGTTGCCTTGGTTGGCTCGGCTTGTGGCGCTTGAAGGTGAGGGGGTCCCTTTTATAGAATAAGGGCTTGCTCCTCAATACATAAATGATGGGCTAGAGTTAATGCTCGCGGCGAGGCGGTTGCTCAGTAGGCAGCGATGCTCTCTAATGGTGGTGAGGGAGTCTCTTTTATAGAATAAGGGCTCGCTCCTCAATACATAAATGATGGGTAAGGAGTGATGCTCGCGGCGAGGCGGTTGTTCAGCTGGCGGCGTTGCTCTCTAATGAAGGTGAGGGAGTCCCTTTTATAGAATAAGGGCTTGCTCCTCAATACATAAATGATGGGCTAAGAGTGATGCTCGCGGTGAGGCGGTTGGTCAGCTGGCGGCGTTGCTCTCTAATGAAGGTGAGGGAGTCTCTTTTATAAAATAAGGGCTCGCTCCTCAGTACATGAATAATGAGTGCTCTCTAATGAAAGTGAGGGAGTCCCTTTTATAGAATAAGGGCTCGCTCCTTAATACATAAATAATGAGCTAAGTCCCCCAAGTATTTTTCATGAGGCCCAATAGATGGTACATAATGTAGTCCCTCAAGTCTTCGGTCAATAGAGTATGTTGGCTGGAGACTTCAAATTGAATCCATGTATGGGTCGAAGTGGCGGTTGTTCGGAGGCGGTATTTGTATACCCTGCACTGAAGCTTTGTAGGTGAAGCTTTGCAAGTGAAGCTTTGAAGCTAGAGCTCTGTAAATGAAGCTTTCGAAGCTGGAGCTTTTGTAAATGAAGCTTTTGAAACTAGAGCTCTGTAAATGATGTTTTTAAAGCTAAAGCTCTGTAAATGAAGCTTTTGATTGACATGAGTGATGCTCATGAATGTTTATGTTGATTGACATAAGTGATGCTCATGGATGTTGTCAATAGTGATGCTCATGAATGTTAGCATGAGTGATGCTCATGAATGTTTATGTATGATTGTCATGAGTGATGCTCATGAATATTTATGTATGAATGACATGAGTAATGCTCATGTATAATTTGGAGTACTGGGCGTACTTTTGATCATCTGGTTAGTGGCATGAAGGAGAGTACGGGTTGTACATTTCATCACCTGGTTGGTGGCATGAATGGCTAGTTTCCAAATGATATTAGAGTACGGGTTGTACATTTATCACTTGGTTGGTGGCATGAATGGCTAGTTGCCAAATGATATTAGAGAACGGGTTGTACATTTCATCACCTGGTTGGTGGTAATAGCGGCAGGTTACCGAATAATTTTGGAGTACTGGGTGTACTTTTGATCACCTGGTTGGTGGCATGAATGAGAGTACGGGTTATACATTTCATCACCTGGTTGGTGGCATGAATGGCTAGTTGCCAAATGATATTAGAGTACGGGTTGTACATTTCATCACCTGGTTAGTGGTAATAGCAGCAGGTTGCCGAATAATTTTGGAGTACTGGGCGTACTTTTGATCACCTGGTTGGTGCTATTTTGGGCTTATGGGCCTTCGCTCTCCACATAACATTCCAGCCCATTTATTTTGGGCTTTGCCGTTTTTTAGTTTTTATTTTTTTTATTACCTTCTGATGAGGTTTATACAGATGTCTTCGATAGATAAGGAAAATAAATTACATCATTAAAAAATAAAGCTACTGAAAGTGGGTATGGCAGACGGTTGGATAGCATGTGCAGTTGGCAGTTGCGGGGGGCAGAGCCTGCTTAATGGGTCACGCCCATCGTCATGCCATCCCCCGTCTGCTTTTCCTTTATCTTCTTCCTCTTTTTTCTTTTTCTGCTGTTTCAACACAAACTGGTGTACTCCAGCTGTAAAAGGGAATGATTCCACATGCATGAAAACCGCGAGCACATGGTCATAACTTTTGCTTTTCTCTTTTGGCAGCCTGGTCATTACTTTTGTTTCCTAAAAAATCAGAGCATGATTCCACGTGCATGAAAACCGCGAGCACATGGCTTGCCTTTCCTTGTCTGCTGGATTTCTTCCTTTCTTTCTCTAACTCTCCTTATCTCTAATTTTCTACCATTAGCAGCCTTGAGAAAACATCAGAAAACACCAAAGTTCATCTTTCCATCGCCGTGGCCGACTTGCTCTTCCCCACTTCGTAGTCTTAGGTTTTTTTTTTTTTTTTGAAATTGCGTACAAATCGATGTTGGACATACCGAGTTTGAGGGTGTAGGCTCAGCCTCCCTTTTACAGTTGCTGTGAATTTTCGAGCAGCCAAGATACGCGTTGTGGAATCAACAATTGCTGAGTTCTTAAACTCTGACAGGTGCTGCTCATATGTCTCAAAGCTATTCCCAAACAATACAATGCAATCCAACAGTTGCAAATAGTGAGAAAAAACTGAAAGGGAGTGGGAGAATGAGGGGCAGCGTAACCAGGTATCCGAGTGGCCCTTTCAGCTTTTGGGTTCTTGGGTTAACGCTTCCACTGTCCCTAGCTGAAACCTCGCTCATTCCCCCATATTTTTTGCCTCCGACCCAACTTCAAGCTATCCAGTGTCCAATAGGCCGGATTAGGACTTGTAAAGTCTGAGTTTCTCTTTCTCTCTGTAGATTGAATGGGTGTGTCTTTGAGTGTGGGTGTTGGGATTCTGCAGATACACGGCAGAGGTGAAAAATTGAGAGAGAACTGACATAGTTTTTTTTGTCGATTCCCACAGACAGCGCCAAATGTTGATGCACAAAACCGGAGGTCTTGGAACAACGTAAATCCGACCATGAATCTGCAAGAAATGTAAATAACACAAGATGTATCGTGGTTCACCCTAAGGTTTGGACTACGTCCACACTGATTATTGTATTTATCTGAGAGGTGAGGGAGAGAACCTCTGAATATGAGAGGGGATGTGAGAGGGGTGAGAAGGCCTAAGAAATGGCCTCTGAGGGTGAGAGTGAGACCTCCTCTAATTGTAAGGGTGAGGGGTCCTTTTATAGAATAATGGCTCCTCACTTATTACATATTTGCCCCTTCCTTTATTACATAATTACATTTGAGTCCTCTGAGTATTTATACGAGATCTAAATACGGAGGCCCTAAGTATGATATAAACATATATGGGGGGGGGGGGGGGGAGGCAGGGCCTGCTCAATGGGTCACGCCCATAATTCCCTTCTCTGCAATCACGCCATTTCACCACTGTAATTATGTCTGCTTTTTCCTTCTTTTTATCTTTTTCCTTTTTTTCTACTTTTTCTTTCTGCTTTTGCTTTTGTTTCCCACTCCATTTCCTGCAACTTTCAAAACTGCAGGGGTTGGCAGAGCCCATCTGCATAACTGAAGAGCTGGCTCAAGAACTTTGGGGAGCCAAGCAAGATTGAGATGATGGGCCACGAAGGTTGGTAGCTGTCATCGTCAGTATCTTGGTCATGGAGAAGATGGGGGAGCTTGCGTGAGGTGTGGACACTGTCACGGGTATCGAGCTCGACTTCCGCGGCACGACGGTCAGCCATGATCTGATCCAAATCCCTTTCGTCCTTAACGGAGTCATCCAGCCCCACCGACTCGTACTGGTCGTGCCCATCCATTCTCCGATAATCATCCAAGAAATTGTCGTGGATGACGATGACCTTGTCGAGCTCGCCGAAGGTGAAGAAGAGGGAGCGGAAGGAGTCGGAGGTGGTGTTTTGTTTGAAGAGGTGAAAGAGATCAGAAGCAAGAGAGAGGCAGAGAGATTGTGTGGTTGATAGGACGGAGTCTTCTTGTCGTTGCAATTGCGTTGGGAGAAAAAGCTGTCTAAGGAAGCCAGCAGCTCCAACCGCTTGTTAAAGGTGGCTGTGGAATCTGAGGGAAATTCAGAGAAAATTCAAGGTGGGAATTGAGGAACAAACTTGCCCGCATCTTTTTGACAAGCGTCTGACATCTGAGAAGGGAAGAGAGGACAGAATACGATGAATAACTTCATCGGGAAGCACACGGAATCTGTCATCTCTGTATATTGCATTAGCATCCCTGTTCTCAATCTCATCTGAGACTTGTGAAGCTCATTCGTAGATGTTGCCGTGACGGGGAGCTGGAGCGGAAGGCATAGGTTTTGCAGCGGCTGTGCAGATGTTTGGTTCTTTGGTTTCTACAGATTCACGGTGGATATTGTGGTGAGATTTCACGGTGGTGAGATGAAAAAATAAAAGAGAACCGACACAGCTTTTCGTGTCGTTTCCCACAGACGGCGCCAAATGTTGATGCACAAAACCGGATGGTCTTAGAACAATGTAAATTCGACCGTGAATCATGCAAACGCCCAAAAACACAAAGATGTATCGTGGTTCACCCCAATGTTTGGGCTACGTCCACACTGATGTTGATATTGTTTCACTCTGAGTGGTGAATATACAAGAAGGCTAGAGGCAATGTGCTCTCTAGCCTATTTTCTGTGTTTGCCCTCTCTGAGATGTTTTCTCTCTTCCCATGGCCTAAACCTTGACCTCCCTTAATGAGGAGAGTAAAGAGTCATTTTATAGAATAAAGGCTCCTCACTTATTACATATTTGCCCCTTCATTTATTACATAATTACATTTGAGTCCCCCGAGTATTTATACGACGTCTAAATACGAAGGCCCTAAATATGGTACAAACAGATATTAAAGGCAAAGAAACCGTAAAGTTGTGACAAAGTTCAATTCCAAAATGTTTAGCTATAAGGACTAGAGTTCAGAAAACGATTAACATGACGAATATTAGTAGTATTTGTTTTACGATGAAGCCTAACAGGGAAACATTGTAGCTAAGATTTACGTAGTGAATCCCAAACAGTTTGACCATTACTTAATAAATTCAGAGAGAATAAAAGTTATGATCTAGTAAAAAGTTATGAATAACCATGCTGAGTGGATGTTGGGAGCCACGTGTCAACAATTTGTGGCTCTTCTTCAACGCCTATTTCGATCAAGTATTCAATTATTGAATGAATCAGCAATTCAAAAACGAAAGTTAAATGAAATAAACAAACTAGGGTTTTTATCACTAATGGTCCCTAAAATTGACCCACCCCATCAAGATGATCCTTGAATTTGAAAATCAATCAATATCGTCCCTGAATTTGGATGTTGCAGATCAATGTCGTCCTTCCGTCTGTATTCTGTTAAATTTTTTGTTAATGTGCTGACATGACACATTTGGGCCCCACCACTCCACTATTATGGTGCCATGTCGATTAAAAAACAAAACTAATTTGTTAATTTATCCCACTAATTCTCTCGCCCTTTACTCTCTCTCTCTCTCCTTCCCTCCTGTATCCTCTCTCCCTTCAATGCTGCAACAACCTAGCACCGAGGAGCAGCGCTGCTATCCTCCGGTACCAACGACTCAAAAACTGATATTACTAGAAGCTTATCTTCGTACCCTTCCAAACCTCTACCTTCATCAAATTCGAAGTTGATAGGTTCGAATTTCAAATCTAAGCCGTAAAAGTTTGTGGGTTTTCTGGCCAAACCCACAATTTCTTTCTCCTCGTGGAGGAGCGTGGGCTGGGAAGATCATACGGCGACAACGAATTCCCCTGGGGATTTTTAGCGAGTAATTTTGACGGGGGTGTGTTGGTGCGTGGGGGATTTGGGTGTGTTTTTGTCTAGTTCTCTTTCATGGCACATTCACCGTGCGTTCCATGTCCAGTGGTGGTGATGAAATCTGGAAGCCATAGCAAAAACTTTTGTAGCTCTTCGTTGCTTTGGTTATGTTGGTGGGCTTTTGCCCTTTAATGGAAGTTAATACTTCCACAAAAAAAACCAGAACCGATTTTTTCTCATCTTTCCTTCAATTTCGGCTACTCCTACTTTACCTCGGATATCCTCATTCTCAATCTTATCCTTTCTCGTGTGCCCACACATCCCACGAAGCATCCTCATCTCCGCTACACCCATTTTGTGTACGTGTTGATGTTTCACCGCCCAACATTCTGTGCCATACAACATCGCTGGCCTTATTGCCGTCCTATAAAATTTTCCCTTGAGCTTCAGTGGCCTACGACGGTCACACAACACGCCGGATGCACTCTTACACTTCATCCATCCAGCTCGTATTCTATGGTTGAGATCTCCATCTAATTCTCCGTTCTCTTGCAAGATAGATCCTAGGTAGCGAAAACGGTCGCTTTTTGTGATCTTCGCTAGATTGCTCCGGTCATTAGTGTGGATAAGTATATAAATGGATAGAGATAGGAAAGCAAACACAAGATGTACGTGGTTCACCCAGATTGGCTACGTCCACGGAATAGAAGAGTTCTCATTAATTGTGAAGGGTTTACACAAGTACATAGGTTCAAGCTCTCCTTTAGTGAGTACAGGTGAATGATTTAGTACAAATGACATTAGGAAATATTGTGGGAGAATGATCTCGTAATCACGAAACTTCTAAGTATCGGAGTGTGGTATCGTCTTGACTTGCCTTATCTGTCTCATAGGTAGATGTGGCATCTTCTCTGGAAGTACTCTTCCTCCATCCAGGGGTGGTATCTTTAACTGGTGGAGATGCACAAGGTAATGTATCAATTTCACTTGAAGCTTACTTGTAGTTTCAGGCTTGGTCAAGCGCGATACAAACCATGTAGTAGGAGTCCCCCAAGTCGCCGAGCTAGGGGATCTGCTGAAAGAGGTGACAGACAAGGTAAGCAATCAGAGCTCCGGCTGATTGTTCACCTTCTCCCCATCTTGCAGCAGCATGAAGGATAAAGAGAAGAAAAATGAGAAGAGATGATATGGGATACTTTTGCTTTTGAAGAAGTAACTTTCCACAGGCTTATTCTTGAACTGAGCTGGAGGGTTTTCTGGTTTCCTCCAGAGTATAAGGCCGACTGAAGAATTTGAGGGTCAAAACAAGTCCATCAAATCTAGAGTACGTTCGACCCTGCTGATATGGGATACTTTTGCTTTTGACAGAGTAATGGATGTATCGGCATGTGTGCTGTTACGCTTGTCTCCACATGCTTCCTTGTATCCTTCTCACTTGCCCTATCTGTTCCTCAGGTAGATGCGGTATCTTCCCTGGAAGCATAAGATGTTGAAGATGAGTACTCGAGAGCAATGCCAGGTAAGTAATCAGGTAAGGGGTTCCAGGCAGTCAGTTCCAGACTGGAAGCTTGATTCCAAGTGTTGACTGATTGCTCTCTTTCTCCTTGTCTTGCAGGTTAGAACAAGGCCAAAGGAAAAGACAGGGAAAAAGCATGATATGGGATACTCTTGCTTTTAACCCTGATGATATGAGATATTCTTGCTCTAGTATAGCTTGTTTGCAGAGGTATTATCGGGGGGAAAGAAAGCTGAATATTTTGAAAGGCTTCGTTGGGAGTGCCCTCTCAGATATGAGGAAGGGTTGAGCATTTTTGCAGGTCTGCCTATCCGTTGGGGATGGAAGTCGACATATATAGGAGTCTCCCTAACAACTAGTAGTAATGCTATTCCTTTACCCTGCTTGGTCATAGCACGGTAGTGGGAGCTGCCAGCTTCACATGTTTTAACTTTGTCAGAGCACTTTGAAAAAGTGGTCTGTGGTATCTGGAAAGCTGATGTTGCGTGTGAAGATTACATACAAGCTTTATCCAAGCAGATCTGGCTTTTGAAGTTGGGAAAGTGGTGCCTCTTCGGTTTTGCGAACAAGCAATCCTGTTGAGGATCTGGCTCTCGAGATTCGGAGAACGATGCCTCTTCGATGTTTGAGAAAGCAATCCTGCTAGGGGTCTGGCTCTCGAGATTCGGAGAGCGGTGTATCTTCGATTTTTGAGAAAGTAATCACGTTGGGAGTCTGGCTCTCGAGGTTCGGAGGGCGATGCCTCTTCAATTGTGGAGCAAGCAATCATGTTGGGAGTTTTCTCGAATGTGAGTAAAGGTTGGGCATGTTTGCTAGTCTATCTTGCCACGAAGCACAGAGATTGACACACAGGGACTTTCCAATTATCCAGCAGTGGTACTGTTCCTTTACCCTTATGGGTAATAATATGGTAGCTAGACCTTCAAAATTTATGTGTCTAAACTTTGTTAGTGTTGTTTCTTTCCTATTCTTTTACCCTTTTGGTCAGAGTGATGTTGTGGGAGCTTTGCTATTCTTTTACCCTTCTTGGTCAGAGCGATGTAGTGGGAGCTGCAAGCTTCACGTGTCTCAACTTTGTCAGAGAACTTTGGCAAAGTTATCTGTGGTACCCATGAGCTAATGTTGCGTGTGGGGAGTGGGTGATTGAACAGTAAAATTCATGTATTTTCTACTTCACCAGAAATCTTCGACAGAATGCCTATAATTTCCACAAAGCTGAGTGTACGTGTGACAGGTGCTGACAAGGCTGGAAAAGTAGGTGCCTCTTCAATTTCTGAGATCGGCCCTTGTGGTCTTTGAGCAGCCCATCTTTGAGAAAGCAAGCGCCTCTTCAATTTCTGAGATCGGCCTTCGTGGTCTTTGAGCAGCACAGCTTTTGAGAAAGCAAACGCCTCTTCGATTTCTGAGCAGGCGCCTCTTCGATTTCTGAAGCTTCGTCGAGTGCAGATTTTTATAGAGGTTGGCATTAAGTTCCAAAGCACACTTGAATCTCCACCAGTAGAAGCTCCATTCTTGCACTTCTAAGATCTTGATTTATCTGACCTCTCTCCCTTCAACCCCTTTGAAAATGTATGGCCCCTCCGACCGTCGTTTTGACTTAAACCTTGTTGAAGAGGCAGCCACGCCTTCTCCAGACAACATATGGCGCCCATCCTTCGTCTCCCCTACTGGTCCTCTTACCGTTGGGGATTCCGTGATGAAGAATGGTATGACCGCTGCGGTGGTGTCCAGGAACCTTCTCACTCCCAAAGATAACAGACTACTTTCCAAACGGTCTGATGAGTTGGCTGTTAAGGATTCTCTGGCTCTCAGTGTTCAATGTGCAGGGTCTGTGTCTAATATGGCCCAACGCCTATTTGCTCGAACCCGCCAAGTTGAATCATTGGCGGCTGAAGTGATGAATCTCAAACAGGAGATTAGAGGGCTTAAGCATGAGAATAAACAGTTGCACCGGCTCGCACATGAATATGCTACGAACATGAAGAGGAAGCTGGACCAGATGAAGGAATCTGATGGTCAGGTTTTACTTGATCATCAGAGATTTGGGGGTTTGTTTCAAAGGCATTTATTGCCTTCGTCTTCTGGGGCTGTACCGCGTAATGAAGCTCCAAATGATCAACCTCTGATGCCTCCTCCTTCTAGGGTTCTGTCCAGTACTGAGGCTCCGAATGAGCCCCTTCCGGTGCCTTCTCTTTCTGGGGCTCTACCGACTGCTGAGCCTTCTCCTAAGCACCCTTTGTGAAGGCTCCCTCATGTTTGTTTATTTTGACTCATGTATATGTACATATTTGTAACTTATCGGGGATATCAATAAATAAGTTTTCCTTCATTTCAACGTATTGTGTTAAATACACCAAAGCCTTCTTCGCTAAGTTCTTTGAATTTTCTTTTGTTGAAACTTGTATGTTGAAGCTTTGTGAGTGGAGCATGTAGGTTGAATTAGTGTTCCCTTAATTTCCCGAGGGAGGAAAACTTCTCGGTTGGAGACTTGGAAAATCCAAGTCACTGAGTGGGATTGG
>VIEB01001577.1:0-69233 GCA_006547085.1 Malus baccata | reverse complement strand
TTACATGCTTCTCCAAGGTTCCATCCATGCCTATAAAAGGAGAAGGCATCCACACCATTTGCATCAATCAAGCAAGCAAGCAACCAACCAACCAAGTGAAAATGAGAAGTAAGAGTAGCCTTGTGAGGAGTGTGAGTGATCTAGAGTTTGTCTCTAGAAAGTGAGTGAGTGTCATTGCTTCTAAAGTGTGTCTTTGAGTGTTTTGAGTGTTGTAATATTTTGTGAGTGTAATACAAGTAATTTGTTTACTTGTTTTGTCTCTCCAATACTTGTGTTAGAGTTGTGTACTATAAGTTCTTCCCAACAGGGATTAAGGCTTATTGAATGGGACCAAGATGTGGGTCAAATGTGCCAGTATGTTCCAAGGACTAGGACACAGAAATCTACCTAGAACATCTAAGTCCGAAGCAAGCTGCCTTGAAACATAAGCTTTTGATGAATCTAGATGAGAGTGGCATATTAAAAAAATGTGTCATTATAGAAGATATTGAGGAATCGAGGGTGGCGATTTTGATTACAAAGAGAAGTGGATCAAAACTGAAGAAGGGTAGAGCAAAAATGGGTGCTGATCACTTAGAAAAATGGCTATGTCTTTTGAATGACATAGCCTACAATGGTGATGATGAACATGAGGCTGAAGATGGTCCTCTCAATGCTAATGATGAAGGTGATGAAAGTGATGAAGGTGATGAAACTGAAGAAGGTCGCGAAATTGAAGAAGTTAATGAAAGGGCCGAAGTAGAAGCTAATGATGGTAAAATTTTTGAAACATTTATTTTTGCAATTTTGATTTCAGTATTCAATTATTTTTGCAAAGTTTAGGTTTTTAACAAATATGCATTACTTGTGGCAGTAAATGCAGAGGATGATAGTACAGATAGTGAGTTTGTGGACTGTGACTATAGTTTGGAAGATGATGATTGTCGTGTAGTAGATGATACGGTTGTGGAAAATGTCATTGGAGATGCTGAAGGAGGTGAATGGTTGGGAACCAACATCCAGAATATGTTATTGATGCAAAGGATGTAGAAGACATTCCCTTAGATGATGAGACACAAGACTCAGATGGCCTGCATAGTGTGGACGATTCATGTTCAGAATGTGATGAGAAGATCATCTACCTTGAGCTCAATGAAGAAGCCGACATGGATGATCCAAAGTTTGAAAAGGGATTAAAGTTCAGAGATGCAGCACCATTGAGAGAGGCAGTGTGGTCTCACTCCATTAAGTATGGTGCACATTCTATTAAGCTAAAAATGAATGAGAAATGGAAGATTAGTGCAAGGTGTGAGAAAAATTGTCCATGGTGATTGTATGCTTCCAGGATGTACAATGAAGATTCAATGCAAGTAAAAACCTATGTTGGGAAACATGATTGTCTGAGGATTTGGAGGGAAAATCCTAACTGCAAAGTGGCATGGCTTGTGAAGAGGTATGTGGACAAGTTCAGACTCAACCCAAGCATGCCCATTACTACATTTATGAAGACAGTGAAGGAGGAAAGAATGGTTAAGATCCACCTCAAGACAGCCTACAGAGTGAGAGCACAATGTTTGAAAATCCTTGAGGGGAGTAATGTGAATCAGCACACAAAGTTGTGGGAGTACTGTGATGAGCACATTTCAAATGAAGGTACTGCCCTATGATGATGCTCAATTGATATTTCAGAGGATTTATATTTGTTGGGGGGGCTTGCAAAAATGGATTTAAGAATGGATGTAGGCAGTTTGTAGGGTTGGATGGTTGTCACTTGAAGCGAGTGTTCAAGGGCCAGTTACTGTCTGGAGTGGGAATGGATGCAAACAACCAAACTTGGGTTATTGCATATGACATAGTAGAGCTCGAGGACAAGGACATTTGGGTTAGGTTTATGGAATTGCTAGCTGTTGACTTGGAAATTGTGAACCAACGTGCTTGGACTTTCATTTCTGACAAACAAAAGGGTTTAATACCAGCTTTTGAGAATGTGCTGATAAGTCTCATTTTGCATGCATTTATATCTTCCTTATTTGGCGTCTTTGTGATGTTTTTGGATTAAACTAGTTGCATTGTACATTATTTGGTGTTAGTGTGCAGCCAAGTGTGTATTTGGATCAATGGGAAGGCAAATGAAGTAAAAACATTCCTTTTGGTAGCTGTGCATTACTCCAAACGTGGAGAGGATTCTAGGGAGTTAATTTGAAGTCCAAATGAAGAATCTAGGAAACATTTGGCTGCTGGAATTTCAGGAAAGGATGTGGAAGTGTTAAGTGGTGCAATTCGGCCATATTGGGTGATTCTAAACAAGGCAAAATCATTGAAGTCAGATTATGTGGTTCTAACACCAAAACATGCACTCACATGCATGTTCACAACCTGGCCGTGCATTCCATTACCTTTCCAGCTCCCTTTTGCACCAAAAACATGCACTTCCATTACTTAATTCACATTATGCCATTCCAGCTCCCTCATGCCCATGCCGTGCACTGTCATACCCTTTTCCAGATTTGTGCAACCAATTCCAGGTTGTCCATTTCAGCTTTGCAGCTAATACACATGCATGTTCAATTAAACTAGCCATATGCATGCATTCACAACCTGGCCGTGCATCCACCACCTCAGAAACTTACTCATTCCAGCTCACATTTGCATTTCCAGCTTCATTCTTTATGTTGGCAGTCACATTCTCCTCCTATAAAACCATGCAAAATCACTTCTCTTGAGTTAGTCAGATATTCCATCATTCCCACACATAGCTGCTCCATTTTCTGTCCATTTTCTCTCCCATTTCTAGAGACCATTCAATCATAACCGATCCACCTCATTTTACAACACATTTGGAGAACCAACACCGAAGGCTACTCTTAAGGGATTTCAACATCAGTTTGATCCAAGGGTTTCTTCTTCTTAATTCTATGTTCACTCATGTTATTTATTTTCATGTCAAATCTTTATAAACATGAAGTGTAACTAATCTTTCTCTAGGGATTCGATGTAGTCTTGCAAGACTGCCATGTAGTTAATTCAGAATGCTCAGTTGGTCTCTCTATTTCTTGTTTCATTCTCTGATTTAATTGTGACTTAGTGTGTTGATTTGTATGCTTGATCACCATTTGAATTAACCACGGGTTGTTTAGCCAAGATTAAAGCACATATCATGCATATTCTTGGTGGATATGTGAATGAATGAAGGGAATGTTTTGCAAACATCATGCCGAGTGTTTCCTTTGGTTTCATGAAAGTTTCTTGTGCATGACATATTCTTGATTAGGAACCAACGTTGCACATCACAATTAGGTTCATGATTAAGGACATTTGATCAAATCCACACATCATATGGTTGGTCATATATAAGTGAAACAAACTCAAGAAATATGTAGATGACTGAGTATAAACTGATTTAACAAACATGGACTTGGTTTAGCAATGGTGAAACCGAATCCCTAGCTTCATTTCCATTGGTACTATTCCATTTTATTAGTTGTTGATTCATTTATTTGTGTTCACTTCATTTTCTTATGCTTTTAAGTTACAACTACAAAATCTGCCTACATTGATTAGTTTTAGGTCTCTAATAAGAGTTCTTGCAAAACAAGTGCTTATATAGGATCAATTAGTCCCTGTGGATTCGACACCCTTACTTGTGCCATTATACTAAACATATTTTAGCATCTAGCAAGGAATATAACAACAAGTGCTACCTAATTGTAATCATTGATTATGAGTTAGGCACTTATACACCAACTACATGGCAGATCAGTTTAAAGGGAAATGATTAAAGGATACCTTGTGGAATGCTGCCAAGGCAACAATCATCGCTGATTTTAGAGAGAGTATGGCTAAGGTGAATAGGCTGAATGTTGAAGCTTATAAATGGTTGTTGAAGAGACTAGCCTTGCATTGACGTAGGTCACACTTTGAGACACATACTCAGTGTGACATTCTCTTAAACAACCTCTGTGAGAGATTCAATTCTTTTATCCTAAGGTCTAGGGACAAGCCTATTATTACCATGCTGGAAACTATAAGAGTTTTATTGATGAAGAGGATATGGTTGAGAAGATATGCAATGAGGAAGGATAAAGGAGCTATCTGCCCAAAAAGCTAGAAAAAGTTGGAGGAGTACAAACTAAAAAGCTTACACTATAACTACATGGTCTGGAGGAGAAAAATTTGAAGTGGAAGAAGGTAGAGGCAATATATTTGTGGTCAATTTGAATGGGTGCACTTGCTCATGCAGAAGATGGGATTTGACAAGCTTTCCTTGCATACATGGTTGCTCGGCCATCTATTATGCAAGGAGACAGCTTGAGGAATTTGTTTCCTCTTGGTACAAGAAGGAGAAGTACTTTGAAGCTTACGAAAACTTGATTCAACATGTCCAAGGCAAGAAATTTTGGGAGTCAGTTGAAAACAAATGCATTCTTCCTCCAACTTTTAAAAGGCAGCTTGGGAGACCAAAAAAGATGAGACATTAGGAGGGTGATGAAAATTCAAGTTCAACAAGAGAAGGCAAAAAAGTGTAAAGTGTAGTGTCTGCAAGGCCTCGGGACACAACAAGGCCAGATGTCCAACCACTCATCCTCCTCCAGCTACTAGAAAAGGAAGAAAAAGCAAGAAAAATGAGGTATAATTTTGATATTTTTTTGTTGATTTTTCATTTCTTAAGTGAATTTGTTATTTGTGAAGTGTAGTATCTGTCAGTGCCAATGCTATATGGGTTCATTACTTAGGCCTCAACATCTAAGGCATCACAACCTTCTCAATCATCACAACCATGCACTTAGGAAGCTCCACAACCTTCATCTCAGCCAACTCAAGCCTCTCAAACCACTTCAAAGTCTACTGCAAGAGGTTAGAAAAGGAGGAGGAATGTTCCATGATGTTGCTTTAATGCTTTAGGTTGTTTAATGGTTCATTTTGTTATAGTTGAATATGCCTTTAGTTTTTTTTTTTGGAAACAACTTTCCGATAGATGTTTAGTGTTTTGGAAAGATCTTTGGTGTTTTTGGAAGAACACCTTGATCCATTAGTTGTTAAAATTGTGGTCTTTTGATACTTTCGTGTGAATTGGAGGGTGTATTTTGAACTTTGTTCATGCACAAAATTAGTGAGGACTTTGGTACAACAGAAAGTGTTAAGTTTGTAATCTTCGCTAGATTGCTCCGGTCATTAGTGTGGATAAGTATGTAAATGGATAGAGATAGGGAAGCAAACACAAGGTGTATATGGTTCACCCAGATTAGCTATGTCCACGGAATAGAGGAGTTCTCATTAATTGTGAAGGGTTTACACAAGTACATATGTTCAAGCTCTCCTTTAGTGAGTACAAGTGAATGATTTAGTACAAATGACATTAGGAAATATTGTAAAAGAATGATCTCTATTTATAGAAGAGAGTTTCTAGTTTCATTCTAACATTGACATGTGTCGTGTTGTGATTGGCTTCTGATGTTGACACGTGTCGCGCTATGATTGGCTTCTGATGTCGAATATGTCACGCTGTGATTGGCCTCCTGGTTGGAGGGATACTTTTCTGGGTCCTTGACGATATAACGTTGACCGGTGCTTAGTAGTTTCAGGATTGGTCAAGTATGGTACAAACAATGCTCCCCTAAGTTCCCAAGTGAATGAAGCTCCTCGGTTGAGGACTTGAAAGATCCAAGCCATTGAGTAATCACGAAACTTCTAAGTACTGAAGTGTGGTATCATTTTCACTTGCCTTATCTGTCTCATATGTAAATGTGGCATCTTCTCTGGAAGTACTTTTCCTTCATCCAGGGGTGGTATCTTTAACCGATGAAGATACACAAAGTAATGTATCAATTTCACTTGAAGCTTACTTGTAGTTTCAGGCTTGGTTAAGTGCGAAACAAACCCTATAGTAGGAGTCCCCCAAGTCACCAAGTTATGAGATTTGCTGAAGGAGGTAACAGACAAGGTAAACAATCAGACTTCTAAGCAAGCAACCTGGATCGGAGGTTCAACTTCGGCTTCTGGTTGATTGTTCTCCTTCTTCTTGTGTTGTAAACAGCAACAAGGATAAGGAGAAGCAAATGAATAAGAGATGATATGAGATACTTTTGTTTTTGAAGAAGTAACTTTCCACATGCTTATTCTTGAACTGGGCTGGAAGGTTTTCTGGTTTCCTCCAGAGGTCGACTCAAGAATTTGAGGGTCAAAACAAGTCCATCAAATCTAGAGTACGTTCGACCTTGATGATATGAGATATTTTTGCTGTTGACAAAGTAGTGGATGTGTCGGCACGTGTTCTGTTACGCTTGTCTCCACATGCTTCGTTGTATCATTCTCACTTGCCCTATATGTTCCTCAGGCACATGTGGTATATTCTTTGGAAGCATAAGATGTTGAAGATGAGTACTCGAGAGCAATGCCAGGTAAGTAATCAGGTAAGGGGTTCTAGGCATTCAGTTCCTGACTGGAAGCTTGATTCCAAGTGCTGACTGATTGCTCTCTTTCTCCTTGTCTTGCAGGAAAAAACAAGGCAAAAGGAAAAGACAAGGAAAAAGCATGATATGAGATACTTTTGCTTTTAACCCTGATGATATGAGATACTCTTGCTCTGGTGTGGCTTGTTTGCAGAGGTATTATCGGAAGGAAAAGAAGTTGAGTATTTGGAGAGACTCTGCTGAGAGTGCCGTCTCGGATGTGAAGAAAAGTTTAGCATTTTTTTTATATGCAGGTCTGCCTGCCTGTGGAGGATGAAGGTCGACATATATATGAGTCTCCTTAACAACAAGTAGTAGTGCTATTCCTTTACCCTTCTTGGTCATAGTAATGTAGTGGGAGTTGCAAGCTTCACGTGTTTTAACTTTGTCAGAGCACTTTGAAAAAATGGTCTGTGGTATCTGGAAATATGATGTTGCGTGTGAAGATTGCAGACAAGCTTTATTCAAGGAAATCTGGCTCTCGAAGTTCAGAGAGCGGTGCCTCTTCGTTTTTTGAACAAGCAATCTTATCGGGGATTTGGCTCTCGAGATTCAGATAACAGTGCCTATTCGATTTTTGAGAAATCAATCATGTTAGGAGTCTAACTCTTGAGATTCAGAGAGCAATGTCTCTTCGATTTTTGAGAAAGTAATCCTGTTGGAAGTCTGGCTCTCGAGATTCAGAGGCGGTGTCTCTTCGATTTTTTAGCACGTAATCCTGTTGGAAGTCTAGCTCTCAAGATTCGGAGAGCGGTGCCTCTTAGATTTTTTAGAAAGCAATTCTGTTGGGAGTCTGACTCTTGAGATTCGGAGAGCAATGTCTCTTCGATTTTTGAAAAAGTAATCATGTTGGGAGTCTGACTCTCGAGATTTGGAAGGCGGTGCCTCTTCAATTTTTGAGCATGTAATCCTGTTGGGAGTCTGGCTCTCGAGATTCGGAGAGCGGTGCCTTTTCGATTTTTAAGCAAGAAATCTTGTTGAGAGTGTTTTCTCGAATGTGAGTAAAGGTTGGGCATTTTTGCCAGTCTGCCTTGCCACGAAGCACGGAGGTTGACACACATTGGGACTTTCTAGTTATCAAGCAGTGATGCTGTTCTTTTACCCTTGTGGGTAATAGTGGGGTAGCTGGACCTTCAAAATATATGTGTCTAACCTTTGTAGAGATCTTTGGCAAAGTTATATGTGGTACCCAATGAGCTGATGTTGCGTGTGGAAAGTGGTGCCTCTTCGGAATCCGGAGAGTGGTGTTTCTTTGATTTTTGAACCAACAACCCTATTGCCTTTTCTTTTATAAGGGCACCAATTGTGTGCAAGAAGTACATTCAGAGAGTTATTGCTTGTAGGAATTTTCCCCTTACTTCAGAGATTTATTGCACCTCATTTCTCCTTCATCATTTTTGAGAATGTCTGGCCCATCCGACTGTCGTTTTGACTTGAACTTTGGTGAAGAGGCAGCCATGCCTTCTCAAGACAACATATGGCGTCCATCCTTCTTATCTCCTACTGTTCCTCTTACCGTTAGGGACTCTATGATGAATAATGATATGACCGCTGCGGTAGTGGCCAGGAACCTTCTCACTCCCAAAGATAACAGACTACTTTCCAAATGGTCTAATGAGTTGGCTGTTAAGGATTTTCTGGTTCTCAGTGTTCAGTGTGCAGGTTCTGTGTCTAATATGGCCTAACGCCTATTTGCTCGAACTCGCCAAGTTGAATCATTAGCGGCTGAAGTGATAAGTCTTAAACAAGAGATCAGATGGTTCAAGCATGAGAATAAACAGTTGCACAGGCTCGCACATGATTATGCTACAAAATGAAGAGAAAGCTCGACCAGCTGCAGAAATCTGATGGTCAGATTTTACTTGATCATCAGAGGTTTGTGGGTTTGTTCCAAAGACATTTATTGCTTTCGTTTTCTAGGGCTGTACCACGTAATGAAGCTCCAAATGATCAACCTTCGGTGCCTCCTCCTTCTGGGGTTCTGCCTAGTACTGAGGCTCCGAATAATCACCTTTTGGTGCCTCATCTTTCTGGGGCTCTGCCGACTGCTGAGACTTCTCCTGAACAACCTTTATGAAGGCTCCCTCTTGTTTGTTTATTTTGATTCATGTATATGTACATATTTTTAACTTATCGGAGATATCAATAAACAAGTTTTGCTTCATTTCAACATATTGTGTTAAATTCTTCATTAAGTTCTTTGAATTTTTCCTTTTGTTGAAGCTTGTATGTTGAAGCTTTGTGAGTGAAGCATGTAGGTTGAGGTAGTGCTCCTTTAATTTCCCGAGTGAGAAAAACTTCTCGTTTGGAGACTTGAAAAATCCAAGTCACTAAGTGGTCGTGAGACTTCTGAGTATCAAGGTGTAGTAGCATATGGTAGGAGTACCCCAAGTCTCCGGTCGAGGGAGTTGACGGCTTCACATTATCTTGATCAAGATAGTGTGAAGCTTTTGAGAATTTGTAGTTGTCCTCCATTGATGAAACTTTTGTTGGTGAAGTTTTGTAGGTGAAGCTTTGTTGAGTACCATGAATTGATTTTGCTTCACACTATCTTGATCAAGATAGTGTGAAGCTTATGTAAGTGAAGTTTTTGTGTTGAAGCTTTGTAGGTGAAGCTTTTATGGGTGAAGCTTTTGTGGTAGGTAAAGCTTTTGTTGGTGAAGCTTTTATGGGTGAAGCTTTTGTGGTGGGGAAGCTTTTGTGGGTGAAGCTTTTGTGGTGGGGGAAGCTTTTGTGCGTGAAGCTTTTGTGGGTGAAGTTTTTGTGGTGGGTGAAGCTTTTGTGGGTGAAGCTTTTGTAGGTAAAGCTATTGTGGGTGAAACTTTTGTAGGTGAAGCTTTGGAGTTGAAGCTTTGTAGGTGAAGCTTTGGAGTTGAAGCTTTTGTTGGGTACCATGAATTGATTTTGCTTTACACTATCTTGATTAAGATAGTTTTGAGAATTTATAGTTGTCTTCCATTGATGAAGCTTTTGTTGGTGAAGCTTTTGTGGTGAAGCTTTGTTGGGTACCAAGAATTGATTTTGCTTCACACTATCTTGATCAGGATAGTGTGAAGCTTTTGAGAATTTGTAGTTGTCCTCTATTGATGAAGTTTTGTTGAATTTCCCTTTTTTTTAATTTTTTTTATTTTTGGGAAACTTGAAATTTGAAAATGTGGGAAATACAACATATACAAATTTTGCTTTCACACTGTTGAGCAAGAGATTGTGATACAAGTCACACCTTGTAGTAGTCGAAGGTTTGGATGAACCATATAAATTGAATTTGCTTCGAACAATCTTGAATTTGCTTCGAAGGTTTGAGAATTGTAGTTGCCCTCCATTGATGAAACTTTTGTTGGCACCATAAATTGGTTTTGCTTCACACTGTCTTGATCAAGAGTGTGTGAAGCTTTTGAAAATTATGGTTGAACTCCTTTGATGAAGCTTTTATTGGCACCATAACTTGGTTTTGCTTCACACTGTCTTGATTAAGAGTGTGTGAAGCTTTTAAGAATTGTGGTTGCCCTCCATTGATGAAGCTCTTGTTAGCACTATAAATTGGTTTTGCTTCACACTTTCTTGATCAAGAGTGTGTGAAGCTTTTGAGAATTGTGGTTGAACTCATTTGATGAAGCTATTGTTGACACCATAAATTGGTTTTGCTTCATATTGTCTTGATCAAGAGTGTGTGAAGCTTTTGAGAATTATGGTTGAACTCCTTTGATGAAGCTTTTTTTGGCACCATAAATTGGTTTTGCTTCACACTGTCTTAATCAAGAGTGTGTGAAGCTTTTGAGAATTGTGGTTGCCCTCCATTGATGAAGTTCTTGTTGGCACCATAAATTGGTTTTGCTTCACACTGTCTTGATCAAGAGTGTGTGAAGCTTTTGAGAATTGTGGTTGAACTCTTTTGATGAAGCTCTTGTTAGCGCCATAAATTAGTTTTGCTTCACACTGTCTTGATCAAAAGTGTGTGAAGCTTTTGAGAATTGTGGTTGCCTTCCATTGATGAAGCTTTTGTTGGCACCATAAATTGGTTTTTCTTCACACTGTCTTGATCAAGAGTGTGTAAAGCTTTTGAGAATTGTGGTTGAACTCATTTGATGAAGCTCTTATTGGAACCATAAATTGGTTTTGCTTCACACTGTCTTGATCAAGAGTGTGTGAAGCTTTGAGAATTGTGGTTGCCCTCCATTGATGAAGCTCTTGTTGGCACCATAAATTGGTTTTGCTTCACACTGTCTTGATCAAGAGTGTGTGAAGTTTTTTAGAATTGTGGTTGAACTCCTTTGATAAAGCTCTTGTTGGCACCATAAATTGGTTTTGCTTCACACAGTCTTGATCAAAAGTGTGTGAAGCTTTCTACGAGTTGTAGTGTTTGCATTGTTACTGAGTGGAAATGTCTAAAGCAGATGCAAGAGGGCTGAATAACTTGATCTTCGTATGCCATGCACTGAAGTTGTTGTTGGCTTGCAATAAGACTTTGTTGGTGACTATAACTCTTGTTAGGCATAAGTGACCCCCTAGTTGAGTTGTCAAACTTGAGGGTTTTTGATTATTTGTGAATGCTAGGAGTTTACATGTACAAGTTATACCACTCGCTTTTTGGTAGGTGGAATGAATAGTGAGTTTCTTTCATCACTTGGTTGGTGGTACGAAGATGAGTTCCTTCTTCACCTGCTTGGTGGCATGAGTGGCAAGTTGCCAAATGATATTAGTGTACTGGTTGGTGGCATGAAGGAGAGTACGGGTTGTACATTTTATCACCTGGTTGGTGGCATGAAGATGAGTTCCTTCTTCACCTGGTTGGTAGCATGAGTGGCAAGTTGCCAAATGATATTAGAGTACGGGTTGTCCATTTCATCACCTGGTTTGTGGCATGAAGGAGAGTACGGGTTGTACATTTCATCACCTGGTTGGTGGCATGAAGATGAATTCCTTCTTCACCTGGTTGGTGGCGTGAGTGACAAGTTGCCAAATGATATTAGAGTACGGGTTGTACATTTCATCACCTGGTTGGTGGCACGAAGATGAGTTCATTCTTCACCTGGTTAGTGGCATGAGTGGCAAGTTGCCAAATGATATTAGAGTACGGGTTGTACATTTCATCACCTGGTTGGTGGCATGAAGGAGAGTATGGGTTGTACATTTCATCATCTGGTTGGTGGCATGAAGATGAGTTCCTTCTTCACTTGGTTGGTGGCATGAGTGGCAAGTTGCCAAATGATATTAGAGTACGGGTTGTACATTTTATCACCTGGTTGGTGGCATGAAGATGAGTTCCTTCTTCACATTTCATCACCTGGTTGGTGAGAATAAGGGCAAGGTGTCGAGGCACATTGTAACAAGTGTTGAAGATACAAAGTATGTTGAACCCTTTCGAAGCACAGTTGGCTTATATATGGATGTGTCGGAATGTATCATGTTTATGTATGAATGTGTTGGAATGTATCATGTTTATGTATGAATGTGTTGGAATGTATGATGTTTATGTTGATTGATATGAGTGATGCTTATGAATGTTTTGCTATGCATGAAGGGATCCATGCTTTTGATATGTGATCCATGTTGATTGTAACACTTAGTATCACATACTTTGTGTCAAAGTATGCATGTTGAAGCTCTGAGTTGGAGTATAAGGGTAGGTCAGCATAGACTAAGTGTTCCAGTGCTAGGAACGCAAAAGTCCCAGAAGAAGTTGTTTGAATTCCCTCCTCTTTAAATATTTGCCGAATGGCTTGTGTGACAAAAGATCTCAAGCGGTTGAGAGTCAAAACATTTGTAATGTGTATGCCTTCTTATAATAGCATTTCCTTTAGTACCTAGTCTTCCACTTTGAAAGAGTGAGGCTTGGCCCTATAGTCATAATAGTCGACGGTACGTTCACCCCTGGTTATCTTGATACGAACTTTTATCCCTCTTGTTGTAATGGGCTTACTGAGAGTAAAAATCATTCCTCCTACCAAGAGACAGATACGTTTGGTGACTTAGCGAGTAGCTAAATGAGGCAGGAGATAATGCAATGGGTGTCTGAATGGCCAAGATCTCTTCACTTTGTAGAACTTGACTTCCACTTCCCACTTGTTGATAGGGATTAACCATATGGGGGTTCCCTTGGTATGTCCTTACTTCGGTGGAGACGTGGTTGTAAGCCTGTGCCATCATCTCAGAGTAAGTCTTCCAAGTGTTGGCATTGATCATGTACTTGAAGAAACAATCACGTAGGCCTGCCGTGAAGGTCTTGAGGGCAGACTTGTCATCTGCCTCAGCGTAACGAGAATACTCATGGCTGAAGCGACTAGCATACTCTCGTAGTGACTCGTCCGGCTTCTGGTTAATAGTGTACAAGTCATCTGTAGAATGCAAGTGATCGGTCTGGAAGATGTGTTGAGAAACAAACAGTTTCCTCAGTTCCTCAAATGAGTCTACTGTCTCAAGTGGAAGACGGCAATACCAGTTTAGAGCTCCGCTAGAGAGAGTGGAGGGGAAAAGAAGACATCACTTTTCGTCGATGTGCATCGGATATGCCATGGTGGACTTAAAAAGGTTAACGTGTTCAATTGGGTCATCCATTCCAGTATATAGTTGTAAACCAAGCTTTTGTTTTGTCTTCGCTTAAAGGGGGATGTCGAGGATCCTCATTGTGAGAGGGGCCAGGCCTGGGTTGGTTCCAGTCAGGTATCTTGGCCTGACATTCGGCCTTTAACCTGTTTACTTCTTCAAGGAGCTGTAAGACAATAGGGTCCTGAGTGAAGCCATGTACCACTAGAATTTTCTTTCGTAAATCTCCATCGCCTCTTGGAAGTAGGAAAGTTTGAGCAAGGGCGTGTGGTTTTTTCTTGGACTCGCCGTACTGACTTCTAGGGTGAGTCTGTCGGAATACCTCAGAGTCCACTATACCTTCATGTTCCTCTGGGACCTGTTGTTCCTTCCCTAGATTGGCAGAGGGCTTGGGTCGTGGGAGGGGACCGAGTCTTTCAGAAACCCTTGGGTCATTGATCTTCGAGCATATGTGGAAGGGATTCTCTTGACGTTGTTTTAGGAAGTTTCGACAATCACGATAAACAGCTTTCGATCCTTCTAACCCTTCTGCAAGAAGGTGTCTTCCTCCACTTCTCCTGCTTCGGGTCGAAGCATTTGGGTTGAGAGAAGTCTCATGTTGATCAATGTTTTGATGATTAGCTCGCTCCCTATCAGGGATACCCATGTCAAAGGGAGGTGACCCTCTGTGTTGGGGGGTATCCAGATGATGGTTGATGTCCACAAGGGCAACGAGCTAGCGTGTTTGAGTATGCCTAGTTTCGTGGAGCGTCTCAAAGAGCTTCTCATACTGCTCCTGGAGAACCTCATTCTTCATTACTCTCTTGTTGTTCTGAGCTTCTAGCTCATCGACTTTAGCTTGAAGAGCAACCCTTTTTCCTTCCTTCTTTCGTTGCTTCGCACTAGGTGCAAGAGGGGTGTCATTTTGTGTGCTGTGGCTTCATTCGCTCCTTATGTTGGAAAGGGATGTCTGGTTAAAAGAGAGTGTACGAATGGTGGAAACCAGCTTGGCAAAACTGAAAATAGTGGGAATAAGTGTCTTTCCCACAGACGGCGCCAAATGTTGATGCACAAAATCAGTGAGGACTTTGGTACAACAGAAAGTGTTAAGTTTGTAACCTTTGCTAGATTGCTTCGGTCACTAGTGTGGATAAGTATGTAATTGGATAGAGACAGGGAAGCAAACACAAGATGTACGTGGTTCACCCAGATTGGCTATGTCCATGGAATATAGAAGTTCTCATTAAATGTGAAGGGTTTACACAAGTACATAGGTTCAAGCTCTCCTTTAGTGAGTACAAGTGAATGATTTAGTACAAATGACATTAGGAAATATTGTGAGAGAATGATATCTATTTATAAAAGAGAGTTTCTAGTTTCATTCTAACATTGACATGTGTCGTGTTGTGATTGGCTTCTGATGTTGGCACGTGTCGTGTTATGATTGACTTCTAATGTCGACATGTGTCGCGCTGTGATTGGCCTCCTGGTTGGAGGGAAACTTTTTTGGGTCCTTGACGGTATAACGTTGACCAGTGCTCAGTAGTTTCGGGACTGGTCAAGTATGGTACAAACAAACTTTATTGTGAATTGAAAGTTGTTGACAATTGAACTTTGTTGTGAACCTTTAAAACTTTGTTGGTAGTTTAAATGATGAATTTCCTGATTTAGAATTCAAAGTTTGTTTGGAATTGAATTTGCAAATTTGAAATACAAAGTTGTGGTTTTTTTTCCTATTTAATTTGATTTTTTTTTCTTAACTGAACCCCTCCTCTAGAGTGAAGAAAGGAAGAAGAAGAAGAAGAAGAGAAGAAAGTAAAAATAAAAATCCATGTGAACCCCTCATCTGAAGAGAAGAAAGAGAAGAAGAAGAAGAAGAGGAGAAGAAAAATAAAATAAAATCCACGTGAACCCCTCCTTTGAAGAGAAGAAAGGAAGAAGAAGAAGAAGAGAGAGAAAAAAAAAATCCACGTGTACCCCTCCTCTGAAGAGAAGAAGAAGAGAAAAAAAAAATTTCCACGTGAACCCCTCATCTGAAGAGAAGAAAGGAAGAAGAAGAAGAAGAGAAAAAAAAAATCCACGTGAACCCCTTCTTTGAAGACAAGAAGAGAAGAGAGAGAGAAAAAAAATTTCCACGTGAACCCCTCATCTGAAGAGAAGAAAGGAAGAAGAAGAAGAGAAAAAAAAAATCCACGTGAACCCATTCTTTGAAGAGAAGAAGAGAAGAGAGAAAAAAAATCCACATGGATCCCTTAATGACACGTGGCATCCACTTATTGTCCATATGGGCGTCACGTCATCACTTAACGAAAAACTTAATAGTTTGACTAACTAATATATGAGATTGTTCTAAAATTTACACTTTAGGTATGACTCTGTGACGAAAAAAACTTAATGTACTAAATGTTGAAAACCACGAAATATAATGATAATAAATTGGTATTTACCCTTTTTATTAATTTAAAATTAGTTAATTGAATATTTTAATCTAAACTAATATTAATAGAACCCTTTTATCAACTAAAAGAGAGTAAGACTATTCAGTTTTCTATCACAAAAAAATTTAATAAGCAGTAATGTAATTTTACAAAATCAAATTTTGTTGTTTTTTGTTTAAACAACACATACATATAATTTTAGCATATATCTATGTTCACACGCACAAAGTTTGTAGGCATGTGCTAGTATTTACTTAACGGAAGAATAAAATAGATTCTAGGTATAAAAAGGACTAAAATGGTTTTTAACCCTTTTTTTGGTTAATAAAGCTTCTTTGCTTAGAAACAGAACATTACAAAAGGCCGAAAGAGAAACACACAAAAGAAACTAACTAGCCAAGGCCCAAAGCTCAACACCACCACGTGAGCCACCAAAACACAGGTGTAGGAAAAGAACCGAACGAGCAATAGGCCAACTTACAAATGAATTTTGAGGTACGAGATTGAAATCGCACTCAAACTTGAGGGCGCAAAATATAATTAATTTTAACATTAAAATGAAGCAATTTTTTGATGAAAAACAAAATAATACAAAACCAAGAACGATTATAATAAATTCAAACCACCTCAAACATTCCGTTTGTAGTCCAAATTACCCAACGCACTTTTTGTGCAAATTTTCACATACCAAGTAGCGCATTGCATACATAAGAATATAAAATATTAGTAGATCAGGAGCTAGTTAGTCATTCCATTTGACGTAGTCATTTGGAAGGATTTTCTATTGGGATTTATTCGATAGCAAAAGTTGCGTTAGAAGTAAAGAGACCCTTTTTTGAGATCCACTGCAAAATCCTAGCTTTTGCTAGTTTTGTGCTGCTTCCCTGCCAAGCAACTGAAGCTGCAGATCGTGTAAACCACATCTCCAACATAGAATTAATATTTTTTGAGGTGTGATATCCACACAATCCATTTTACTTCTCACACATATTTTTAATTTTCGGCCGTCGGATCGGATGAATTGAAGAAGATCAACGAACATAAATTATTAATGGGTGGGTAAGAAGTAAAATAGGGTGTGTGGATAGTACACCCCTATTTTTTTTTTTTGTTTTTCTAACAAGATGGATAACTGGTGGCAAACCACAGTTATCCATACCTTTCGGATGCCGAAAAGACTCACAGAGATATTTAAACCTCTTCCTGGTCACAAGTTTAGCTTCCACAGCAGCCTCGCAATTCGTCATTTACCACTTGGGCCACCAGCTCGTGATTATAGAATTAATAATTTTCATTTATTTATATCATGCATATATTTTTATGCACTACTTCAATTTATGATTTTAAAATTTTGTTGCAAATTTACCAATATTTTTTAGTCAATGAAGAGGTTAGATTTGAACCTAAAAACTGACCACTTGAATTGGTCATTTACAAAAATGACATTTTCTTTCCTTACTGATTTTATGAAACATATACTTTGATTGTTAATGCTTGAGTTATTACTTAAATATTTATTAACATGCTTATTTACTATCAATAAGTTGATAACACATTAATAGTTTACAAATTTGGTCTAAAAAATTAATTTACCTAACATTATTCTGGACAAAACACTTTCTAAATTGTTCAACCCGATCAAACCATACCTATATGAGCGATATGTTCAATTTTTACACTAAAATAGGAAAATTATCAAGTAAAATTACTTCCCAGGTTACATTTTTTTTTCTTTGGTAATTTCTTAAGTCACCTTCCAATCTAAAAATGCTTTGATTTAAGGGAACTTTAACGAAAAGCTTATGATATTGTTCACTTTACCAAAAAATCACATTTTTACACTGAAAAGTCAATCCTGGTACTATTCACTTTACCTCTTATTTTATCCTTATTATTAAAACTCAAAATTTTCAAATCATTTTCATTAATTTTTTTTTATTTAATTGCTAGTCAACGAGAAAGATGCTTAACGCTTTAAAAAATCAAATCCAGCAGCAACTGCTGCAACGGTAAAGCAGCTCTTTACCCCCTCCCAAACGACGTCGCACGAGGCCTCACGAGGCCTTTGACTTCTCCAGTCTTCCCTTCCTCCTCCCCCTCCTCTATAAACCCCTGCTAAAACCAGATCTCACTCTCACTCAAAGAATGGCGAGTCGACTCGTTCTCGCATTCGCACTCAGTGCCCTCCTCTTTTTCTCCCACTCGGTTCTCTGCAAGGACTCGCACCCTACCGACGACGACGACGAGGATCTCAGCTTCCTCGAGGAGCCCACTGACCACGGCGACGCCGCGCCGCACAATCCAGATTCGGACCACTACGACGAGGACAATTTCGACGATCTCGGGAACTACTCTGATTTCGACGAGGGCGGCGATCATGAGGACTCGTACAAGCAGCCG
Source organism: Malus baccata (assembly GCA_006547085.1). NCBI lineage: Eukaryota > Viridiplantae > Streptophyta > Magnoliopsida > Rosales > Rosaceae > Malus > Malus baccata. The sequence continues at coordinate 51,445 of VIEB01001577.1, read as the reverse complement.
GAGGTGGACGAGAAGGACGTCGTCGTTTTGAAGGCGGCGAACTTCAGCGATGCGGTGGAGAAGAACAGATTCATGATGGTCGAGTTCTACGCGCCGTGGTGCGGACACTGCCAGGCCTTGAACCCGGAGTACGCGGCGGCAGCCACCGAGCTCAAGGGCGAAGATGTAGTTTTGGCCAAGGTTGACGCCACGGAGGAGAACGAGCTGTCGCAGGAGTACGGCATCGAGGGTTTCCCGACTATCTTCTTCTTCATTGATGGCGTTCACAAGCCTTACACAGGCCAAAGAACCAAGTGAGTTTCTTTGTTTTGATTAATTTGATAGAATTATGAAAATTACAAAGCCCAATTTTGTATTTTTAAAATTTTATGGATTGTTTTTAATTTTTGGAAATGTGAATTCAGGGAGGGAATTGTAACCTGGATTAAGAAAAAGATTGGACCTGGAATTCAAAACGTGACCACATTGGAAGATGCTGAACGTATTTTGACTGCTGAAAGTAAAGTCGTTTTGGGCTACCTCAACTCTCTGGTGGTATGGTTTTTGCTTTTTCATAATTTTGCCCCGTTTTTGTCAAATTTTTATGAAATCTAAAATTTTTAATCTTGTGATTGTTATAATAATGTATTAGATTATGATTAATGTGCATAAACACACTGGTTTGCAGTAAACTTTGGTGGCGGTGAGGAGATTGAAAGTTTTCTTCCACCTTTCGATTGTCTCTTCATAGTCTTGGAATGGAATTAATCTTAAATTAAGTCCAAGCAGTCGGCTTTTAGTTGACGCCCCAGAGTTTGTTTGAGTTATTACACATGTATGTGGAACTAGCCACATCTATTAGGGCATGTTTGGCTGTCAAATGTAGACTGAATTGGGGACGTGTTGAATTTTGTAAGCTGTTTAATTACACAGAATATAGAATAGGAATTCAAAAATAGGTGATTGATGAGGCATGCAAAACACAATTTTTTGCTTTATGTAATAAAATTGATATATGTAAAATGAATTATCGAAACGGAAAAGGAAAACAATGGTGGGTAGAAGATCTCCTTATTTACTCTTGTTAGCTATTGTAATCTGTCTTCCATATCCCATGATATTGATACTTGTTGTAATTTTGTGTTGTTCTTATGTTCAAAGGGTCCTGAGAGTGACGAGCTTGCTGCTGCTTCAAGACTTGAAGATGAGGTCACCTTTTACCAAACTGTAGATCCCAAGGTGGCAAAACTTTTCCATCTTGATGCTGAAGTTAAGCGCCCTGCTTTGGTCCTGCTAAAGAAGGAGGCTGAGAAACTAAGTTTTTTCGGTTAGTTTCTGTATTGTTATCACATTGATGTCTCAGATAGAGTTTTTGGGTTGAATTTCTTTATACTCAGTTTCTCATTTCTGCAGATGGTAAATTTGATAAGTCTGCAATTGCCGAGTTTGTCTTTGCCAACAAGCTTCCTTTGGTTATCACTTTTACTAGAACCGAGCGCAATGGCGTTCTAGGATTCATAAGCCGACCCCACTTAGTGGGAAAAGGCTTTGTTGTTGTTGTTGTTGTTGCAGATGCGACCTCAATGGGGAGAATGCCCCACAAATTTTTGAAAGTACAATCAAGAAACAGGTAATTTGTTACATGTTTTGATTTTTTCTTTTGCAGATGCGACCTCAATCAGAAACGCTTTACAACAGAGTATTAAACATTTCATGCTGATTGACATATAATCTTTCTATACCCAGCTGTTGCTCTTTGCCACTTCAAAAGATTCAGAGAAGGTTCTCCCTGAATTTCAAAAGGCTGCTCAACTTTTCAAAGGAAAGGTATGGTTACTATTAGCTATGTTCTATGAGTTGGGTTGCTGTCATAGAAACTGTTCTAGAGCATCTAAAATAACAATTACATAAAGGTTTTTAAACAGTGTAGGATTGAAATACCTTGTTCTTAGTGCGTCACGGGTAAAGGAGAAGCTGACAGTGGTTGTAGTTCCAGCATCGTGTTCTTTTTATTGCTTATTGTTATTGAAATCACAAGCTTTGAGGGTGAGGGAAGGTTAGTCCTACGGAAAGGTGGTGTGATGGCTGTGTTTGGGGTGGTGTAGTTAGATAGAAATAAGGGATTTTTTTAGTGCATTAGGGGACAGGGGGAGGATGTTTTGTTGAGTAAACTTTCAATTTGGTAATCCTTATGGGCTTTGGTTTCTGAAAATTTTCCAGGAACTCTTTTTCTCGGCATTATTAGGATTTTCAGGTTGTGCTCTGCTAAATTGTGTGTTTCGGTTTGTGCTCATCTCTTCGTATTAACAAAATATTGTTTCAACAGAAAGATACAGAGTAAACAAATACCTTTTCCTTTAAGTAGGTTGGTCATTTTGTATTAACTTCTAATGTGTTGCTTCATTTGTTCTCTGTGGCCACTACATATGACTTGCATAATCTGAGCATCTGATCCTTTTTGGCTGCTAAGCTACTCATTGCAGTCTTATTTTGTTAAAAACGGACAAATCTTGCAACCTATGTTTGTATAATGTGTGTGGACTTGCTTGCAGCTTATCTTTGTATATGTGGAAACGGATAATGAAGATATCGGAAAGCCAGTTTCAGATTATTTTGGTGTTACTAGTGAAGCTCCAACGGTGAGCTTTTCCAAACCTTTGTATTTAATTAAATTATTTTTGGAAACTTAGTTGTACGGTTGTAATTCTACATATTCCAGTATTTATTTGTGCTATGAAGTTGATAACTTTGTTCCTAACAGGTTCTTGGGTATACCGGAAATGATGATGGTAGGAAATTTGTTCTTGACGGAGAGGTGACCTTGGCTAATTTAAAGGTTGCATCTCTCTCTCTCTCTCTCTCTCTCTCTCTCTCTCTCTCTCTGTGTATGTGCGTCCACTCCATTTTATACATTCTAACTGTATCTTGTGAATTTATGTTTTATTAGACTTTTGGGGAGGACTTTATTGAGGACAAACTTAAACCTTTCTATAAGTCAGATCCAATTCCTGAAACTGTAAGTGTTTAAGTTTTGTTCATCCACCTAATTCTGTTGAGTTGGTCCACTATTCAAATTTATACGTTTTATTTGATTCGCACAGAACGACGGGGATGTGAAGATAGTGGTTGGGAATAACTTTGATGACATTGTCTTGGATGAGTCAAAGGATGTTCTTCTTGAGGTAAAACTGCAAAGTAAGAAACAAACAAATATTTGATTAAATTTGTCAAAGTTCTCATGTTTTAAAGGATTATCATCTCAGATTTATGCACCCTGGTGCGGGCATTGCCAATCTCTGGAGCCAACCTACAATAAGCTTGCCAAACATTTACGAGGCATTGAATCTATTGTTATAGCCAAGATGGATGGAACCACAAATGAGCATCCCAGGGGAAAGGTAATGTCAAGTTGCTGTGGGTTAAATGATAGTTTGTATATCAATTGCCTATTCGAGATTTCTGGGGACAAATTTTCATTGGAAGAAAAGGCATTAGGTTTATGGTTTTAATGTCTAAAGTCAATATCCACGTCTTGGGGTAAAGTCTGAATGTCTATTAGAAACAAGAACTTTGCGGTTAATTGCTGTTCTTTTAATTTTTGCAGGCTGATGGCTTCCCCACTCTTCTATTCTTCCCAGCGGGAAATAAGAGCTTTGATCCAGTAAGTGGCATGTAGAATTGTTAAATGCATTCTTCTCTAACGTGCTTCTACATATATCTTCTTGTTCATCCTTGTCAATAAGAGCTTTGATCCAGTAAGTGGCATGTAGAATTGTTAAATGCATTCTTCTCTAACGTGCTTCTACATATATCTTCTGTTCATCCTTGTTTGCGTCTGACGTAGAATATCTGGTTCCTTGATAAACCAGATTCCCGTAGACTGTGACCGTACAGTGGTGGCATTCTACAAGTTTCTCAAGAAAAACGCATCGATCCCTTTCAAGCTCCAGAAGCCAGCATCAACGCCAAAATCTGAGGGTTCTGCTGCAACAGAAAGCCAAGGGAGCAGCAGCAGCGCAGACGATTCGAAGGATGAACTATGAGGAATACAATAGTGTATACTAATCTGTCTGTCTACTATTTGAGTGGTAGAAAAGAGATAGTTGTCACATAGAAGAGAAACAGGGAGATTAAAAATCATAAGTTAATCTCAAATTCGAATCTTAAACCCCTCGAAAAGATATCGGGCGAAAAATTTAGGTGTTGCAGCAAGCAGGTTTTGAATGTGATATTTGAGAAACTTCAGCTGACGAAACTAATAATATCACCTTTCTCATTTCTCTCTCGTTTCTGTGATGGATGTGCGTTTTCGTTTTGTTATAATTTATAAAAGCGTCAAATTAATCGCACTTATTGTGTGTGGCCTCTTTGTAATATTTATTTTTGACTGACATGTATTAAGTTTATGAGTGCAGAAGATTTGAACACAGCAAAAGATATGGCATAAAAATGCATATAATTGGAATTCTAATAATCCCATTGTTTAAAAATAACAAATTCCGTATTCAAATTTCATTGTTTTTTTGGGTAACCAAACAAAAGAATTCACAAATTTTAGGAAATAAAATTTTATCATTTCAATTCCTGTTGTTTTGAAATTCCTTGGTAAACTAGGTGAAGGTGAAGTGGTGTAAGCTACTGTTTGGTCTGGTGAAATCGTAAAGACCACCACGTTGTCTAGCCCACCCGATCATCTTTCTCGTCCCCAGGTCCTGTAAGACACAAAAAACTGGAAAAAAATGTTATGGGGGCATCGAAGGGATTTTGTTAAACGACTAACGGATATCAAATTAACCAAAAAAGAGGGAATTCGTAATACGTTAGTCAATGAAAGTTTGAGATCAAAGTAAAATTACCAATACTACTAATTGAAACCCTTTCACCAGTCGGAAGTTTTACTGGCGGCGAAGATTTGTTCATAGTAGAGTTTGATAAAGGAAGCTTGGATATGGTGGTATCATGCTTTGGGCTTTTCGGGTTCCCCATTTACTTGGATCACCACAAAATCTGGTGGTATCATGGAATGCTTGGACATGGTCATGGCCACGTTTCATTGGATGGACATTTTCAACTGTGCTACCGTCTAGCACTTGAATCTTAAAGGTCATGGCAAATAGGCTCAAAACCGCTCTACCCCCACATCATCTCTCCTCACCAGAGTGCATTTGTTCCCGGCCGAAATATATCTAACAATATTATTTTGGCTGCTGAGGTCTCCAACCATATTTTTTTTAAAGAAAAATTAATGAAAATGGCTTGAAAACTTTGAGTTTTAATGATAAGGAAAAAATAAAGGGTAAAATGAATAATATCATGATTGACTTTTTAATGTAAAAATGTGATTTTTCGTTAAAGTGAACAGTACCATGTTAAAGTTCCCTTGATTGGGGTCACCTCCGGGGAATTCTCACAAAATTTGGCTTTTCTCACAAGTGGGTGGAATTGATGATGGTCTGCGTTACTTCTGTGACTTGTTGCTTTATCATCAATAGATGCCCAATGGGTTACCTCCATCCATCTAGAGGCATTCGCCAAGGCGACCTTCTATCCGCCTATCTATCATCTCTTGTTCGCAAATGACAGCATGTTTTTATGTTTTTTTGTTGGACAAAAGTAAAGTATGCTTCAGTAGGAAAGTCAAACCCCTCATGAAGAGGGGTTATGTCGCATTCCAACGACACCGATATTGTCTCCAACTTAACAACCTGCACAATCCTCAGGTGTGAGGTTTTACTACAAAAAACCTCGGTATTAGTTAGAGTAAGGTAATACTATTTAAACTCCTTTGGTTTTCTTGCACCCACCGATGTGGGACAGTTTTAACCTTATCTCCCTATTCTCTACGGAGGAAACCAATCTCATTCGGTCCATCCCGATTAGCATCCGAGCCCCACTGGACACACTTGTTTGGCATCATGAGAAGAAAGGCTTATTCTCGGTTCGAAGTGCTTATTATGTGGCAAGAGAAATTCTTCTCCAGCCCCGACTCATCATTGGTTTCTTTGACTCCCACTGCCAAACTCTGGAACAAATTGTGGAAATCTCGAGTTCCCCCGAAGGTCAAAGTGTGTGTATGGCAGCTTTGCAACGACTACGTCCCAACCCGTGCAAACCTCATTGAAGCATTGCGGGTCACCTCGACTAATCTCTCCCCAGTTGGGCAGATTATTGAGGATATCAAGGCTTTGTTGTCGACGATCACTGAAGCTTCCTCTTCCCATTCACGCCGCCAAGCCAACGCGGTTGCCCATCGTCTAGCTAGATTTGGTCTTACAGTTCCCCATGAATGTATTTGGTTAGACTATCCACCGACCATAATTTTGATAAGTTTGATTGTCCTTTTCGTTGTAGGACTCTATTACTTAGGATTGTTTTGTTTTTCAATAAGTTCCTATTATGTAGGAAGACTTGTTCTACGTAGACTATTTCCTCGTGCACGTTACCACTTTCCGTTAGTGTGGATCGTGGGCTGTTTTTTAAGGTTTTGTTAACTATGTAAGGCTATATAATAGCCAACGTTTCTATTCAATAAACAAGTTATTCTCCCAGCTTGCTTGAGTCAGTTGCAATATTGCTCTTGGTATTTTTGTTCTGGTTACCAACAAATTTTAGATATCCTCCTTAAGGATTCTCTGCCTTAGGTTACCATACGTAATAACCTTTGTTTAATGAAAATCACCTATCGTTGCATTAAATAAAATAAAAATAATAAAAAGAAAAAAAATTGATACATTTGCAATTAGTGGAAACTCGAATGGTGGATATGCATGCATGATAATTTTATATGTTACTCTACATCTCCACAAATTTTAAAACTAGTAATTAGATTCCAACTAACGGCAATTTATTTCGTTATAAGTAGGAAAATGTTCCGACTGAGGATAATAAATTTGTGAGCATAGTCTTACTTCATTGAAAGCAGAGGAGATGAAGGAATCAAAAGAAAAATTGATCTGCAAACGGAAAGGAATTAAAAAAAGAAATTTGGACCATTTTTCGATTTATGCATGTCATCCATACGCAGGAGCCATGCTAATCTTCTATGTATTATTCCAATTTTATGGAATGTCCCTGAAGGAACAAGCTGCCCTGCGGACGGACAATATATAAAGCATTCATAGACTTAAGAGTCGATCGATGTGGAACTGCTACATAAACACGATTTAAAACGCACCATTTAAAGTGTGGTTCATCACCATAAATGCATAAGTCTTATTACTTTGGGTCCCAAAACTCACAAGCAGCCCAACGAGGCCAAGTGTCGGGTATTTTACATACCCCTTAGCCTCACTCTCTACCCGTAATATACTTTGTATATATTTGCAGGGGTTCGTGAAAGGGACTTGGATTTGGTGTCTTCTTTCTCAGTTCGAAGTTTGGCTTCCACCAAGGATGTGACAATGGCGGCGATGCGGTCTTGGCTACTGGAGTTTAGGGATTTTTATTGTCTATTTTTTGTTGCCTTTGAGCTGAAACTTGTGTGAGCCTCCTGTTGTCTCTTGGATTGTTGTTCTCATTTTGTTTGGGCCTTTTACTTTCCATGTAGTTGTTTTTCCAATCCTTTTTTGAGCCTTGTACTACTTTTTATTATAATGAAAGTTGAGTTTGTCATTAAAAAAAATAAAAAAAAATTCAGTTGGTAGAGGGGAAGGTTCTTAACCTCCACAAATGAAGTCTTATAACATGTGGGTCCCAAGCTCACAACCAGCCCGTCTAGCTCAGTTGGTAGAGCGCAAGGCTCTTAACCTTGTGGTCGTGGGTTCGAGCCCCACGGTGGGCGATTATTTTCATTTTTCTCCTTCCATTTATTTTTTTGGATTACTTGTTCAAATTAAATTGTAGACCATCTACGTTGGTGAGATCAATTGGTCGGAACAATTCAACTATATACTCTCTCTTTCTATATGAATCAGATCAATGAACCGGAATTAATGTGCTCATTTTTTATGGGCTTTTAAATCAATTGACAAGAATAATGCGTAATGTATTCACACTTTTTTGGACCCAAGTTCGAATGATCATCGATATCACTTTACCATAAAGAATAACCAAAAGATCTAAACCCTGAAAAACCTTTTGACCGAGAGAGTTTCCATTCATATGAGAACATGGTGAGGAAACCAAAAACCAGACTCAATGGTGAGGCTGAGGTTGAAGGGAGGAAGAAGCTTGCTGGAAGAGAGGAATGCCTTCAAACTTGCAGGCCATAGTTTGTTCTGACTGTTGTTCAAGATGGGAATCTATGGTTGAGAGAGATTATGACTGCTATTCTGATGGTGCGAGATATGCCGAAAGATTGAGGAAACAAGGCCAGGATCCAAGAACAAGCTTCTGCGGGGAGTAACGTCTGAAATGAAGTTTCCTGCAAATCCCGTGCAGCACTTATGACGTGTTTACGTATCCGTAATCGGAATGAGAATGTGGAATTGAATTCCGATTACGGAGTATTTCGGTGTTTACTAAACATGGAGGAATCAAAAAAGCAATAGGGCCCACACAAATTTTGGAATTCAATTCCTTGTGTTGGTGGAATTGGATTCCCTATATATAGGTGGTAATCCAATTCCTGATTGTTTGGGTAATCGGAATGATACTTTTGTTCCCTTTATACCCTCACTTACTTTTCCTATTTCCAAGACTATCCTTTATAAACCCATTAAAGTATATAAAATATTTGATTTGGGACAAGGACATTTTAGTAATCATACATGTTTGTATTCCGATTCTGCTGAATTAGTAAACAGCTTTATGAAATTCTATTCCGATTCCAGAACATTTAAGTAAACAGCTTCAACAGGAATCCGATTCTGACTTTTCCTCATTCCAACTCCTCAATTCAATTCCTCCTATTTTCATTACCGTTATGTAAACGCACCATTAGATGAGTCGAATTCAATTTCTTCCGTTGAATTTGGCTGGTCAAGTAGCGAGCAAAAGACAAATTATAATGGTGTGGCAACGTATGTGACAGATGATATAATCTATCGTATCAGACTGCACAATTATGGATTTGCAGTTGAAATGAAGCTTCAGAATACTAATGTTCTCAACAATGCTGAAGATTTCTGATGTCTAAGAGACCCAATTAATTGTCGTCTGTATACTGTAGCTATCATTTCTTCCATTGCTCCTTCCATCAGACTCATCTCCTTAAAAAATTATTTATGGATAATGTCCTTAGAAGTTAAACCAAGCCATAAATATGATAATATCTGTCCAGATATTCTGCTTCTCCAACAGATTTCATAATCTTAAAAGAAGAGTGACATAAAAGTTGCTCTATCAATTGATACATTAAATTAATAACACATCAAACATCACTAGGCGATGCATGAATGAATGGTTACCTGAACTGGACTCAGTAGTGGAACAACTCCCTCCATTGCAGCATTCAAGGAAGGGATGCACCGAAGCTTTTCAAAACAAAGATGCAAATCACTTTCATCACGATTTTTGTATTAATGCCAACAAAGCAGGTGAATTAATGATCAACTCCATAGTTGATGCATCTGCAGAAAAACCACTCTCCACCATTTCTTGAATGAGTCTCATCGCCCTTGATGTCTCATTGTTAGTGATAAACCCTCGGATAATTGTGTTGTACACGCAATCATGTGGAGAACAGCCTTTCCCTTTCATTATCCTTAGCAAGTTTTCTGCTTCACATGTTAGCCCCCCATTACAAAATCCACTGATCATTATAGTATATGTCTTGACATTAGGTTGAGTTCCTTTTGATGATAAACTACGAAAGAGATCCCATGCATATTCTACTTTTTCAGCTTTGCACAATCCTTCAATAAGAATATTGTAAGTTACAACATCAAAATCCAACTTCTTCCTTTCCATCTCTTCCAACAATTCAACCACCATAGAAAGTTGGTGGCTTTTACAAAGGCCATCCAACAAAATATTATAAGTTCGAACATCTGGAAGTTGGCCACAAGCTTGCATTTGAGAGAACAAGTTTTGTGCATCTTGTATCCTTCCCATCTTGCAAAACCCATCCATAGGCTATCGTCTCTCATCCGGAACCCCATCCAACACCTGGAACCCGATCTCTAGAACCCCATCAACCCCCTTCCCCTGATAAATCCATATATTCAACACCATGTCCCCATTCCCCTTGCGAGCTCTGATGAGGTTGCGCTGCCCTATGCGGAGGAGGAAGCAGCCGCCGAATTTCTTGGCGAGGTCGATGGGATTATGGTGGTTGAGGTCGTCGCCGACCTAGAGCCAGTTTCCAAAAATGGGTACGAGTATGGGACCAGGCGGGAGCTTGAATTTCTTGCCATGGAGAGACCCAGAATGTTCTTTTCCAGGAGGAGGAGGTCCATTTTTTGGGGAGCGTTGGTGTGGTGAGGAGGAGGTCCATTTCTAGAAGAAGAAGAAGGGAAGAAGAAGTCAGAAAGTAAAAAACCAAATTATTATTTTATAATAAAAATTAATAATATTTTAATAAAATTGATTAGGCTATTTAGTTTTAGGGGTGGAGATGCATTGATCTATTACTGTTCATTAGAGTCTATCACTGTTCACTAGAGTGGATAAATAAGCTGGGTGCTGACACAAAGTCCTTAGGGGTGAACTTGCTCTTAAGGTCGTTTCCACTGATTGTACAAATTAATCTGTTTATTTTCATAATTTGTTCTTCCATAAATGTTTCTTTCAATACCAATTTTTGAAAAACTGGAAAAATACCAAATACTTGAAAGCTGGAAAGTGAAGGGCGGCCACAATCTTGGAACAAAGATAAAAGTTAAAGTGAATATTATGTGCAACAATTTCGTTTTCACATATCTTGGAGGAGCATCCCTTTTTCCTTTATGCAAAACAAAAATGGGGAAGGGGGATTTGAAAACAGGAATTCATAGTGATACATAAAAGTTCATAAAACAAGGATAATAAGGAGGGTTGTATATGAAGACAGAACCTCAAATGTAGGAGTAAAAATTCTTAATAAACGATAATGAAGAGAGTATTTGAAGACAGGACCTCGAATGAAAGGTTAAATTTTTTTAACCGTTTGAGCTCTCCAAGCACGTTGCGGAGCAAGGACAAAAGCTAAAGTGAATATTATGTGCAACGATTTTTGGAATTCAAATGTAGGACATTAAGTGCATGAGTATTTGAGTTTTTAATCACTTCAGCTAGGATCATCTTTTTTAGTTAGTCAATAAAGCACAACTGAAAACCTGTACCTATATATCATCGTGGGTAGCCCTTTTCCCAGAATAGTATGATTACTATTTTTAAAATGTCAAGTTTAGCAACCGATAGTGGTTTTAGTACTTGAGTTGCTTGAGCACTTCCAGTCTTCCAGACCAGTTTTCCCAGAAGAATTCGAGGTTGGTCTTTCTTTCATTTTTTTTTTTTCTGGGTAAATCATGATGCTAAGAAATCTTTTTGACCTCCAAACCACAACCCATATTTTCTGTCAAACTTTTAATAAAATAAAAATAAAAACCCATATAAGTTCCAACATTTTGTGGCGATGGTGGCTACCCATGTTACTGTGATAGTCCATAGTCCCTACATTGTACAATTCCATCATACCTTTGAAGGTTTAAAGTGTTTTCCTTTTAAAAAAGGCAAATAATTTCAACTTTATCTTTCATATATACACACATATATATAGTGTAAAATAGTATAGCTCCTATACAATATAAACATCACTTGGTCACCGCATTTATATCAGATTAAGAATTTGTATGAACTATCACCATCTTCAACCTTCAAGGTAGGCACTAATGGCGTGTTTACGTATCCGTAATCGGAATGAGAATGTGGAATTTGTTTGGGTAATCGGAATGATACTTTTGTTCCCTTTATACCCTCACTTACTTTTCCTATTTCCAAGACTATCCTTTATAAACCCATTAAAGTATATAAAATATTTGATTTGGGACAAGGACATTTTAGTAATCATACATGTTTGTATTCCGATTCTGCTGAATTAGTAAACAGCTTTATGAAATTCTATTCCGATTCCAGAACATTTAAGTAAACAGCTTCAACAGGAATCCGATTCTGACTTTTCCTCATTCCAACTCCTCAATTCAATTCCTCCTATTTTCATTACCGTTATGTAAACGCACCATTAGATGAGTCGAATTCAATTTCTTCCGTTGAATTTGGCTGGTCAAGTAGCGAGCAAAAGACAAATTATAATGGTGTGGCAACGTATGTGACAGATGATATAATCTATCGTATCAGACTGCACAATTATGGATTTGCAGTTGAAATGAAGCTTCAGAATACTAATGTTCTCAACAATGCTGAAGATTTCTGATGTCTAAGAGACCCAATTAATTGTCGTCTGTATACTGTAGCTATCATTTCTTCCATTGCTCCTTCCATCAGACTCATCTCCTTAAAAAATTATTTATGGATAATGTCCTTAGAAGTTAAACCAAGCCATAAATATGATAATATCTGTCCAGATATTCTGCTTCTCCAACAGATTTCATAATCTTAAAAGAAGAGTGACATAAAAGTTGCTCTATCAATTGATACATTAAATTAATAACACATCAAACATCACTAGGCGATGCATGAATGAATGGTTACCGGAACTGGACTCAGTAGTGGAACAACTCCCTCCATTGCAGCATTCAAGGAAGGGATGCACCGAAGCTTTTCAAAACAAAGATGCAAATCACTTTCATCACGATTTTTGTATTAATGCCAACAAAGCAGGTGAATTAATGATCAACTCCATAGTTGATGCATCTGCAGAAAAACCACTCTCCACCATTTCTTGAATGAGTCTCATCGCCCTTGATGTCTCATTGTTAGTGATAAACCCTCGGATAATTGTGTTGTACACGCAATCATGTGGAGAACAGCCTTTCCCTTTCATTATCCTTAGCAAGTTTTCTGCTTCACATGTTAGCCCCCCATTACAAAATCCACTGATCATTATAGTATATGTCTTGACATTAGGTTGAGTTCCTTTTGATGATAAACTACGAAAGAGATCCCATGCATATTCTACTTTTTCAGCTTTGCACAATCCTTCAATAAGAATATTGTAAGTTACAACATCAAAATCCAACTTCTTCCTTTCCATCTCTTCCAACAATTCAACCACCATAGAAAGTTGGTGGCTTTTACAAAGGCCATCCAACAAAATATTATAAGTTCGAACATCTGGAAGTTGGCCACAAGCTTGCATTTGAGAGAACAAGTTTTGTGCATCTTGTATCCTTCCCATCTTGCAAAACCCATCCATAAGAGTGTTATAAGTAATAGTATCTGGAACCACTCCCCTATGAAACATTTCTAGAAAAAGCATCCAGGCATCATCCATCCTTTTACTCTTACCATAGCCGTTTATCAATATGTTATAAGTATGAGCACCAACCATGCAGCCTCTGCTAAGCATTACTTCAAAAACCTTTTTCGCCTCGTCCATTTCTCCTCGCAAACAATAACCATCCATAAGAGAATTGTACGTAATTGTATCTGGTTTGATATCTCTTTGAATCATCATTTCAACCAAGCTCCTTGCTTCCTGGACCATGCCCTCTTTACTATACGTATCAATCAAGACACTGAATGTGTGCACATTTGGAAAGATGTGTTTACGCACCATTTCATTCAACAATCTTGTAGCTTCTTTCCAATCCTGTAATTTGCAAACTCCATGAATCAAAGAGTTATAGGTCATGACATCTGGGGCAATACCCTTACTCTTCATTTCTGAGAAGAGGTTCAGTGCATCCACAACTAGAGTATCTTTGCAAAGACTGTCGATAATCGTGCTATAAATAACTATGTTAGGCTTGCAAACCCCTTCTTCCATCTTCTTAAGCAATTGCATTGCTGCAGTGTCGTTACCTTCCGCGCAAAGGCCCTTTACTAGGGTACCGAGAGTAACCACGTTCGGCTTACAATTACCACTGTCCAACATTTTATTGAAAAGTGTTGCTGCCTCAGCCACTGTATTCTGGAGAATAAAGCCGTTGATTAGAGTGTTGAAGGTCGCGACATTTGGTTCAAAACCCCATTTGAAGAAGTTTCCCAAGATAGACAAGCCAAACCCCATTTTCCCCAAACGACAAAAGCAATTAATGATAATGTTTAGTGTATAAACATTAGGACGAATTCCGGACGCAACCATTCTGTTATTCAAGGAGATGACTGTCGAGTAATGCTTCAACTTGGCAAGTTGACCCAACACTTGAGTGAAAAGGACAACGGAAGGCAGAGGACGCCTTTGAAGCATTTCGTCAAACACGTCGAGAGCATCCTCGAGATTAGTGATTTTCGCAAGCTGGTGTTGTTGGGTGCTTCTAGATTCGGTCGATTTAGAAGCTCGAGAGTGAAACAAAGCCAAGTAACCGTTGAAGAAAACAACAGAAGAAGATTGAAGAAGACGAGGCAGCATACCTCTCACAAGCCTCCTGCTGCCGCTGCCGCCATAACCAACCTTGAAGGAAGAAGAAGAAACAGCAATCGTTCCCATCATCGTCTTCAGCATTTTAAGTCAGCAAGTTGAGAGCAATCGTTGCTCACAAATCAAAGACTTGTTGTAGGACTGTGTTTGTGAGGATTCAAGAGCATGTATTTCAAGTTTCTGACATTAATATGTTAATGTATTTACATATCAGTTTTATATTTTCTAATCAATAGACTGATTCAAGACATAGTGAAATTCCATATTTAGTATATCCAAAAAAGGAATCATCCGTTATGTTCGGAATTAAAAATCATATTTTACCTCAAAAATATGTATATTTAACATATTGTATACATATATATACATATATGGATCCTTTATCAAGCGGGATCTCCATTTTAGATGAAAAATGAGGATGATCTAGTGAGTACTTGTTTTAAAGAGATCTTGCAGCTAGGGCTTTAAAGATGCATTATTACATTATATATATATATTTTTTTTTTGTCCTTACAAACCAAGTTTTAATCTTTGATATTTGGAAAGAAAAAAAGAAAAAGCAAATCGTTGGAAGTAATATAATCATGTGGTTAATATGCATTTGGTCCATATAGATCTAAAAAAAGGAGAGCCAAGAACAGGACTCCGTTGGTCTGATTGTTGTTCAAGACCGGCATCTATGGTTGAGAGAGATGATGACTGCTATTTTGATGATGCTAGATACTCAAAAGATTAAGGAAACAAAGCCAGGATCCAAGAACACTGTTCTGCCGGGAGTAACGTCTGAAATGAAGTTTCCTGCAAATCCCGTGCTGCACTTAGATGAAGCGAATTCAATTTCTATGTGACAGATGATACAATCTATCGTATCAGATTGCACAATTATGTATTTGCAGTTGAAATGCAGCTCCAGAATACTCATGTTTGCAACATCGCTGAAGATTTCTGATGTCCGAGAGACCCAATTAGTCCGCGTCTGTATACTGTAGCTATCATTTCCTCCATTGCTTCTTCCATCAGACTCAAATGCTTTTTAAATTATTTATAGATAATGTCCTTAGCAGAATTAGTACCAACAAATAAAAGAGAAGTTAAACCAAGCCGTAAGTATTCATATCAGTCCAGGTACTCTGCTTCTCCAACAGATTTCATAATCTTAAAAGAAGAATGACATAAAAGTTTCTCTATCACTTGATACATTCAATTAATAACGCATCATTCACCACTAGGCGATGCATGAATGAATGGTTACCTGAACCGGACTCGGTTGTGGAACAACTCCCTCCAATGCAGCATTCAAGGGAGGGATGCACAGGAACTTTTCAAAACTGCAAAGATGCAAGTCACTTTCATCACGATTTTTCTATCCATGCCAATAAAACAGGTGAATTAATGATCAACTCCATAGTATTATTATTATAAGAGTGTCATAAGTAATAGTATTAGGAACAACTTTGTTATGAGACATTTCCAGAAAAAGCATCCGAGCATCATCCATCCATCCTTTTACGCTTACAATAGCCATTTATCAATATGTTATAACCATGAGCATCAAACATGCAGCCTTTGCTAAGCATACTTCAAAAACATTTTTCGCCTCGTCCATTTCTCCTCGCAAAGAATAACCATCCATAAGCGAATTGTAAGTAACCGTATTAGGTTCAATACCTCTTTGAATCATCATTTCAACCATGACTCTTGCTTCTTGGATCATCCCCTCTTTGCAGAATGTATCCACCAAGACACTGAATGTGTGCACATTTGGAAAGATGTGTTAATGCACCATTTCATTCAACAATCTTGTAGCTTCTTTCCAATCCTGTAATTTGCAAACTCCATGAATCAAAGAGTTAAAGGTCAAGACATCTGGGGCAATACCCTTACTCGTCATTTCTGAGAAGAGGTTCAGTGCATCCACAACTAGAGTATCTTTGCAAAGATGTGTGGACTGCCGCGGTGTTGTTACCTTTCGTGCAAAGGCCCTTTACTAGGATACCGAAAGTAACAACATCCGGTTTACAATTACCACTGTCCAACATTTATTTGAAAAGTGCTGCTGCCTCGGCCACTCTATTATGGAGAATAAAACCGTTGATTATAATGGTTAAGGTTGCGACATCTGGTTCAAAACCCAATTTGAAGAAGTTTCCCCAGACTGACAAACCAAACCCCATTTGGTGCAAACGACAAAAGCAGTTAATGATAATGTTTAGAGTAAAAACATCAGGACGAATTCCGGACATAACCATTTGGTTATTCAAGGAGATGACTGCCGAGTAATGTTTCAACTTGGCAAGTTGAGTCAAGACTCGGTTGAAAGGGACAACGGAAGGCAGAGGACAACTTTGAAGCATTTCGTCGAACACATTGAGAGCATCCTCAACATTAGTGATTTTCACAAGCTGGTGTTGTTGGGTGTTTCAAGATTCGGTCGATTTAGAAGACCGAGAGTGAAACAAAGCCAAGAAATTGTTGAAGAAAATAACAGCAGTAGAAGATTGAAGAAGACAAGGCGGCATACCTCTGAGTCTGAGTCTGATGGTGGTGTTGCCATAACCAACCTTCAAAGAAGAAGACGCAGCAACCGTTGCCCGCATCATCTTCAGCATCTCTAAGTCAGCGGTTCAGTGCCTTAATAGATCCACTATACAGAAGCAGTTTTGGACAGGATGAATTATGGAGGGAAGTATCTGATTCGACCGCAAAAAGTCTTGGCCATGTAAAGTCTTGGCCTATATCTCAACTTCTTTCTTGATCCTCATGCATAAGAATAATACATTACACCAAAACAACACCAATACAAGCTTTGCTACAATAAATTTATGTACGTAATATGATCACTCATTGTACTTTGGGAGGTGTTGTGTTCTAATTGGCTGTTTGCTTGAGTATTTTACTTGAGTGGTTGCATGCAGCAAATGAAAGTTTGTATTTCGTTGATTCTGTTACTTTTGTAAAGATTTTGAATTGCTACAGACATCATCATCTTAAAAGTATAACATAAAAGTTGCTTTATCACTTGACAGATTAAATTAATAACACATATCATACATCACTAGGCGGTACACGAATGAATGGTTACCTGAACTGGACTCAGCAGTGGAACAACACCCTCCAATGCAGCATTCAAGGGAAGGAAGCCCCAAAACTTGTCTAAACTGCAAAGATGCAAATCAGTTTCATTGCGGACTTTCTATAAATGCCAACAAAGCAGGATCTACTTCATCTTTAGACAATAAATTAACGATCAACTCCACAGTTGATGCATCTGCTGAAAAACCCCTCTCCACCATTTCTTGAATAAGCCTCACCGCCCTTGATGTGTCTTTGTTAATGAAAAACCCTCGGATAATTGTGTTGTACGTGCAACCATCTGGAGAATGACCTCTCTCTTCCAATTCCCTTAGCAAGCTTTCTGCCTTACATGTTAGCCCCCCATTACAAAATCCACTAATCATTATATTATATGACCAGACATCAGGTTGATTTCCTTTTGATGACAAACTACGAAAGAGATCCCATGCATATTCAACTTTTTCAGCTCTGCACAAACCTTGAATAAGAATATTGTAAGTTACAATATTAAAATCCAACTTCTTTCCCTCCATCTCTTCCAACAATTCAACTGCCTTGGGAAATTGTTGGTTTTTACAAAGACCATCCAGTAAAATAGAATAAGTTTGAATATTTGGAAGTTGGCCTAAAGCTTGCATTTGAGAGAACAAGTTATGTGCATCTTGTATTCTTCCCATCTTGCAAAACCCATCAATAAGAGTGCCGTAAGTCACTATATCTGGAACCACTCCCCTATGAGACATTTCTTGAAAAAGCATCCGGGCATCATCTATCCTTTTAAGCTTACAATAGCCATTTATCAATATGTTCTAACTACGAGCATCAACCATGCACCCTTTACTAAGCATTACATCAAAAACATTTTTCGCCGAGTCCATTTCTCCTCGCAAACAGTAACCATCCATAAGCGTACTGTACATAATAGTATCAGGTTTGATATCTCTTTGCGTCATCATTTCGACTATGCTCCTTGATTCCTGGACCATTCCGTCTTTACAAAATGTATCAACCAAGACACTAAAGGTGTACACATTTGGAAAGATATTTTTACTCACCATTTCATTCAACAATCTTGTAGCTTCTTTCCAATCCTGTAATTTGCAAACTCCATGAATCAAAGAGGTATAGGTCATGACATCTGGGGCAATACCCTTACTCGTCATTTCTGAGAAGAATTTCTGTGCATCCATAACTAGAGTATCTTTGCAAAGACTGTCGATAATCGTGTTATAAATAACTATGTTAGGCTTGCAAGCCCCTTCTCCCATCTTCTTAAGCAATTGGACTGCTGCAGTGTTGTTACCTTTCGCGCAAAGGCCCTTATTAGAATACCGAAAGTAACCACATCCGGCTTACAATTACCACTCTCCATCATTTTGTTGAAAAGTGCTGCTGCCTCGGCCTCTCTATTTTGAAGAAGAAAGCCGTTGATTAGAGTGTTGCAGGTCGCGACATTTGGTTCAAAACCCAATTTGAAGAAGTTTCCCAAGACTGACAAACCAAACCCCATTTGGTGCAAATGGCAAAAGCAGTTAATGATAATACTCAGAGTATAATTATCAGGACGAATTCCTGACACACTCATTTTATTATTCAAGGAGATGACTGCCGAATAATGTTTGAACTTGGCAAGTTGAGTCAAGATTTGGTTGAAATGGATGTTTGGGTTAAAACTGAACTTTGGGCCAGGGATGGAGTCGGCCCAACCAAAGGCCTGGACGAAGCTTAGGAAGCAGGGAAAGGGCCACTTGCTCACCTACCCAAGGACCAAGTGGTGTAGGCTGTTCAGACTACACAGCCCAATAAAGTACTTTATAGTGGCATCTATGTAAAAAAGCTGATGAGTCATCATCTCTGAACCACATTCGGGCAAGGCCGTTGCTACAGGAACCCGAGCCAAATTTGTATATAAATAGAGGAAGGGAAGACAAAAACAAGGACACTCAAACAAACATACAAATGCAAGCCAAAACTCTGCTCAAAGCCAGATTTGCCTTCAAACGAAGCTGTAGTCAGCCCAAGCCTTCTTCCCATTCGGGATAAAACCTTCATCCCCCGCGGGATAATTTCCTCTTCCAACCTCTGTAATAGCTCTGCTACCTAGTTCAAACTTGTTGTAGTATCGATTCACTTTTGTATCCTCTCCCTACCTCTCTCTCTCTCTCTAAAGCTTTCAGACCTTTGACAAAGCCAGAAAGATAGGAACCCGCAAGAAGATCAGCCTTAACCAATAAGGTTTAATCTTGCCCGACCATCTTTGCTCTGTCTTTGTCTTTTCTTTCATTTAAAAGCCTAGTAATATGTTGTATATTGTCAGTTATATACAAGTTGTTTCTAGCAAAATCACAATGAAAAGGCTTTCTCAGTACTTGAATCCAATTTGAATATATCTTCAGTGTTCAAATCAGATCCAAGTTCTAAGCCTGCGGGCATGTAAATTTGATCAGTTTAAAAGTCCTTGGCCTCAAGGCATAAAAAAGAACCTTATGTGGACTCAACCCATCCACGACAATCCTTGATAAACGAGAAGTCCGAAGTTAGTTGGGGCGCAAGTAATCGACATACATCTTGGTTTTGTTTCTATTATATCCTGATTATCGTAGAAGGCTTAAGTATGGAGTGGATTCTGATAGAAAGCCTCAAGGCCTACACCTAAGGCCCCACAAAGGCATCTATTTGGATTCACTTTACGCTATGGTCTAGATAGTTTGAGTATAAGGATGAACTCTAATGGGAAGCCTCAAGGCCTACACCTAAGGCCCCACAAAGGCACCCATTTGGGTTCGTCCTATCTCTCGGGCGTGGGTAATCAAAGGTATAATAGTGATAAGACTCCGACAACCATAAAGATCAAATGTGATATGTTCGAGCACTAGTTTAGTTTGACAGGAAGCCTCAAGGCCTACACCTAAGGCCCCACAAAGGCACCTGTTATATCTAACATAGTTCCTCGGGCATATGCACATTCAACTCAAAACATAACGTCCTTTCGACATCTGCCATACTGAAGATGGCAGTGGCATGTCTCAGCATCGCAAAAGTTAATCTTAATTGTGAGCCTCAAGGCTTACACCTAAGGCCCCGCAAAGGCACCTTTCAAATTAACTATGTCCTTCTCTTTCAGCATTGCCCGACGAGTCTTGCCCGATCAAGATTTGCCCGACGAGACTTGCCTGACTAAACTCGAGAAGAAAGCAGAAACCCGACAGCAGCCCTCAACTGGCACCAACCTCCTAGGGGAGCTATGTGCTCGTCCGCCAGGAAACCCTTCCCCGACGGAAATTCCTGCCACGAACAATGGACAATGGAAGGCAGAGGACGCCTTTGAAGCATTTCGTCGAACACATTGAGAGCATCCTCAACATTAGTGATTTTAACAAGCTGGTGTTGTTGGGTGTTTCTAGATTCGGTCGATTTAGAAGACCGAGAGTGAAACAAAGCCAAGAAATTGTTGAAGAAAACAACAGCAGTAGAAGATTGAAGAAGACAAGGCGGCATACCTCTGAGTCTGAGTCTGCTGGTGGTGTTGCCATAACCACCCTTCAAAGAAGAAAACGCGGCAACCGTTGCCCGCATCATCTTCAGTATCTCTAAGTCAGCGGTTCAGTGCCTTAATCCTCCACAGCTGAGGTCCACTATACAGAAGCACTTTTGCGCAGGATGAATTATGGAGGGACGTATCTGCTCCTACCGCAAAAAATCTTTTACATGTGAAGTAATCGGTCTAACTAACAGAGAGTGGGTATCAGAACTCCAGAACGGATTTGTTTTAAATGGTAAAGATGATAGTATCTCATTTTTATTGTTGTTAATTATAAATGTGCTAATTTGGAGTTGCTGCTGTGAAATTTTTTTTTCTTTAACTTAAAAGTAAAATTAATGAAAATGATTTGAAGACTTTGAGTTTTAACGATAAGGACAAAATAAAAAGTAAAGTGAATAGTATCATGATTGACTTTTTAGTGTAAGAATGTGATTTTTCGTTAAATTGAACAGTATCGAGATCTTTTCGTTAAAATTCCCTAAAAGCATGTTTGGAGTTGATGTTGTGAAAAAAAAAAATTTCTACTAAAAGCTTTTTTTTTTTAAGAAAAAAGCTGTTGTTAAAATAATTTTAGTAATGTCAAACCAACCCTAAGGTGTACTAATCAGTGTTCAAAATATTGATATCTGTGGAAATATCAATAGGCAAATTTGTAAAAATATCAATTGTAACATTCCACATCGCCCAAGGGAATGGATCTTTATATGTATATTCTCATCTCTACCTAGCACGAGGTTTTTTAGGAGCTCACTGGCTTCAGGTTCCATCGTTTCTTGATTTAAGCCTCGTCCCGTCATAAGAGAATCATTTTCAAGAGCTTTCATAAGTTCTTTTTGTTGCATCTCTCTAAGTGCATCACGACGCTTACATGAAGCTCCAATATTATTTACCACATTATTAGCCAATAGGAAAAATGTATTAACATCAACATTATCCTTTGCTACGGCAACAAGAGCTAATTGGAGTTGATGAGCAAAACAATGAACATAGAATGCACAAGGTTGTTCATTCAAAATCTTTGTCTTGAGTCCATTGAACTCACCTTTCATATTACTAGCACCATCGTAACCTTGCCCTCGTAAATTGGAAAAGCTCAACTCATTGAAATTAATGAACGCATCAATAGACTCTTTTAGTGTGTTTGAAGTGGTGTCAGGAACATGTTGAACTCCTACAAACCTTTCAATAACTTTCCCATTTTTGTCGACATAACGCAAAACCACAGCCATTTGCTCCTTTATAGAAACATCACGTGCCTCATCAACCAATAGAGAAAAGAACCTAGCATTCTTCATATCACTTATGATACTTTTAATGGTTTCAATAGAACATGAATGAACAAGATCTTTTTGGATTGTAGGAGCTATTAGCTTGAGATTTCCCGGAGCTTTATCTAACACAACGTCCTTTATTTTTTCATCATGATCCGCAAGGAATTGCAAGAGCTCCAAATAGTTACCTTTTTTGTTTGAAGTGTCACTTTCATCATGACCACGAAATGAAAGACCTTGTCGTAACAAAAACTTAGTGCAATCAATTGACGCATTCAAGCAAGTGCGATAAGCCATACGAGCTTCTTCTGACTGTTTGACAACAACCGTTTCAATATGTGTCTTTTGATTCATTAGATTACCAGCAGCTTCAACAGCTTTATTGTGAAAGCTACCAACCATTCCTACATGTTTTTCAAAACATGCTCTTGCATGCTTCCAATTTTGAAAGCCTACCTTAGTAAAGACGTCACTGCCTGATTGTTCAGAATTGACTTTGGATAGATAGTAATAAAAGCAAAATGCAGCATCTTTAGATATACTATATTCCAACCAATGAAATTCTTTCAACCAATTACCAACAAATCGTCGCTTCTTATTCGAATGCAAAGTGAATGGAAAATCATGATCTTTAGCTCTAAAAGGCTCCATTAATATATATGCTCTTCTGACCTCATCTCGAATATTTGGAGTATAGTCCTTCATTGGAATTCTCTTTCCGGGGTCTCTCTCAAGATTATCCAAATCAACTTTTAACTCATTTTGTTGTGGAGTGGAATTACCCCCAATTGGATCAGAACTATTTGGAATTGGAGCAGAAGTTGGGGAACTATTCGGAATAGGATTGGAACTATCCAAGTTTGAAGGTGAACTATTTGGAATATGATTGTCCGAACTAATCAATGATGATTTTCGCTTGTAATATCGTTCCATACTTCTAATTTCTACACATATCAATTAATAAAAAAAATTCTATATCAATTGATGAAACTAAAAAATATATATGAACTAACACTGTAACACAATATTCAACAAAAAAAAACCCTATAAAACAATCCAAGTAAAATCAGAATTCTAACGAATCAACAATACATATGTATGAACTAACATTAAAATAGATATGAAAAAATCCTAAGAAATTAACAATAAATAAGGTTGATGCTGTTCAACAATCCTAAGAAAAAAAATCTTCTATTCGGCCCCTTTGTTTTTAATTAGTGATATTTTGAAAAAATAAAAAATAAAAACTAAAACTAAAAATCCTAAAAAAATATGTATCAACTAACACTAAAAAGTACGAACTAACACTAAATTAGAAAACTTACAGAAATTTTAAAGTTGATGCTGATGGGTGATGGCCTTCGGCTGACTTGGGAAGTGTGAGGAATAGCCGAACAATAGGTTTGCTGATGGGTGTTGGCTTTTGGCTGGCTTGGGAAGCGTGAGAGGCAGACAATTAGGTATATAAAAATTGGTAGTGTGAATAAGAAAGCAATCTGACTAATGAATGGGCTTTTATTATATTTTAAATGATTTGACTTTTATTAAATGTATAAATTGGTAGTGTGAGTGAGCATCACGTGAGTTTTTAAAATATTTTTAATGATTTGGCTCAAAATGATGTCGTTTTGGCCAAGTCAATTTAAAAAAAAAATGCTTTCTTCTTCCTCCTCCTGTTTTACACAGCGCACAGCAGCCATGAATGTTGTTCTTCTCCACCACTGCCCAGATTTTGGTGGTCCTTCAAGGTCCTCACAATCATTTATCCAAGCTTCTGGGTGGTCCTTGGACCACCTTGGTCCCTTATTAGATCCGCCCCTGTGCTTATGCACTTGCACTTTCATAAATATGCTTATGCACTTATACTTCCGTACTTATGCTTATTCACTTTGTTGATGTGCCTATAATTTTTATGGGTGCTCTCTTATTTCTTATAGAGATGAAAATTGTGTTAGTGATGATGTTTTGTTTTTCTTGTTGTAATGTATTTTTATCATTTATTTCCGTTTATATTTACAATTAAATTAAAACATTTCATTATTTTCTTTTACCTATTAGTACTTTCCAAAAATTTAAAATGTTTGAATTTTAATTTAAGTGTATTAATGGGTAATTTGACTGTGAAAGTCAATTCCTAATTTTTAGTCTTAATTATGAATTGAGTAGGAAAATGTGGATGGCAAGTTTGTAAATAATGTATGTAATAGAGGCAGTTAAATATGGCATGCGTTAAGATTTTAAAATTTGGACTTAAATTGGATAAAACCATATAGGATATATGTCACATCCCATCTCGGGCCCCACCACATCCCGAACTCGACTTCACTGTAGCATAATATTGTCTGCTTTGGGTCCTGACCACGCCCTCACAGTTTTGTTTCTAAGAAATCACATGAGAATTTTCCAGTGGGTCACTCATCATGGGATTGCTCTCGCGCGAATTCTCTTAATCCGAAGCCAGTGAACTCTCAAAAGGCCTCATGTTAGGTAGAGATGGAAATATACATATAAGGCTTACAGGATCCACTCCCTTGAGCGATGTGAGATGTTACATTATAATCTAAAAGCAATGTTATTTAGGTTATAAAATCTAAAAATCCCTTATTTTTCTAGTCATTAGTTTTTTCTCTTTTAAAAAAGGCGAACAACTGGTGTTAAGCCACAATTATCCATCCATTTCGGAGACTGGGAAGATTCAAAAAGGCATTTTAGCCTCTTCCTGACCACAATCAAGTTAACTCACCAGTTTGGAGTTTCGAACCCTAGTCATTGGTTTTTTAATGGCATAGAAATGCATCTAATTGGAATTCTAATAACCTAATTGTTGTTGCATTTTTAGCAGCTATCTATCTATGTGCAATTATGCATGTGATTTAGAATCCACTGTAATTTGCTTTGCATATACATAATTAAATTTTTATTAATTGACAGATAATTGTTAAAGATAATTTGTGTTATATATAATGTTGGTTGGACAGCCATACTTGTTAATGACAAACCACACCTCTCTGCTCAGCTGTTCCTTATTTATCCTGTATTTGGATGGACATCCATGTCCATGACTTAATATATAATGCTTTTTTGTTTTGTTTTTTTGTCAATAAAAGATAATAAAGTTTTTTTATTTTAAAGTTGGTTTTCAATTTCTATATCTGTCAATTTACGCGAACTTAGCAAATTAGCTCATTAGTATATTAGTCCATAAGCTATCAAAAAACAGCTGTTGGGTTTTAATTTGCCAAAGAGAAAAATAAATATGTCAAAACTATAAATCAAATGCGTTTTTAATTTAAATTTATCTAAATTATAAATAGTGATGCCTTTTTACTCTAAAACTTATAACTTTGATTCAACATCGTGATTGGATTTGGGATTGTGAGTCTTTTGTTCATCCATTATACCATCTTATGATGATTTTAGTAAAGAATATTAAAAAAAACAAAAAAAAAACCACGTAGACTCTCGTACCCGTTCAATCGTTGGCTTACATGATTTGATGACGGCTAGAAACAATCTAGTGATTTTTACACTCTGTTGATGCACAAAACCGGGAGGTCTTGGAATAACGTAAATCCGACAGTGAATCTACAAGAAAGTAAAGAACACAAGATGTATCGTGGTTCATCCTAATGTTTAGGCTACGTTCACATTGGTGTTGATTGTATTCCTCTGAATGGTAAATATACAAGAAGGCTAGAGGCAGTGTGCTCTCTAGCCTATTTTATGTTTGCTCTTTTCCCATGGCCTAAAACTTGTCATCCTTAATGAGGAAAGTGAGGAGTCATTTTATAGAATAAAGGCTCATCACTTGTTACATATTTACCCATTCATTTATTACATAATTATATTTGAGTCCCTCGAGTATTTGTACGAGGTCTAAATACGTAGGCCCTAAATATGGTACAAACAGTAGTCCCCCAAGTCTACAGTCAAGATAGTCTTTTGGTTGGAGACTTGAAATTCAGTCCATGTGTGGGCCGAAGTAACTAGATGTCGTCTATAACTGAATACTCGATATGAGGCGGTGCTCAATATGAAATGATGCTCAATTAGAAGTAGCACATGTTGTGAGGCTGCTCGGGTTGTGAGTTATGTTGCCTTGGTTGGCTCGGCTTGTGGCGTTGAAGGTGAGGGAGTCCCTTTTATAGAATAAGGGTTCGCTCCTCAATACATGAATAATGGGCTAGAGTTGATGCTCGCGGCGAGGCGGTGATGCTCTCTAATGATAGTGAGAGAGTCCCTTTTATAAAATAAGGGATCGCTCCTCAATACATAAGTGATGGGCTAAGAGTCTCTCTAATGAAGGTGAGGGAGTCCCTTTTATAGAATAATGGGTGCTCTCTAATAAAAGTGAGGGAGTCCCTTTTATAGAATAAAGGTTATCTCCTCAGTACATAAATAATGGGCTAAGGCCCCCAAGTGATGGGCTAGAGTGATACTGGCGGCGAGGCGGTTGCTCAGCTGGCGACGATGCTCTCTAATGACGGTGAAAGAGTCCCTTTTATAGAATAAGAGTTTGCTCCTCAATACATAAGTGATAAGCTAAGAGTTTCTCTCTAATGAAGGTGAGGAAGTCTCTTTTATAAAATAAGGGTTCACTCCTCAATACATGAATAATGGGTGATCTCTAATGAAAGTGAAGGAGTCCCTTTTATAGAATAAGGGTTCACTCCTCAGTACATAAATAATGGGCTAAGTCCCCTAAGTATTTTTCATAAGGCCCAGTTGCGGAAGCCCAATATATGGTACATAGTGTAGTCCCCCAAGTCTTCAGTCAATAGAGTCTGTTGGCTGGAGACTTCAAATTCAATCCATGTATGGGTCAAAGTAGCGGTTGTTCGGAGACGGTCTTTGTATACCATGCACTGAAACTTTGTAGGTGAAACTTTTGAAAGTGAAGCTTTGGAGCTGGAGCTATGTAAATGGAGCTTTCGAAGATGGAGCTCTGTAAATGAAGCTTTCGACGCTGATTGACATGAGTGATGCTCATGAATGTTTATGTTGATTGACATGAGTGATGTTCATGGATGTTGACATGAGTGATGTTCATGAATGTTGACATGAATGATGCTCATGAATGTTTATGTATGATTGACATGAGTGATGCTCATGTATAATTTTGGAGTACTGGACGTACTTTTGATCACCTGGTTGGTGATAATAGCGGCAGGTTGCCGAATAATTTTGGAGTACTGGACATACTTTTGATCACCTAGTTGATGATAATAGCGGCATGCTGCCGAATAATTTTGGAGTACTGGACGTACTTTTTTTTTCTTTACACATCAGTATAACTATACAATAATTGCTCCAGTTTGTAGAAGACAAATTAATAAAATATTCATCAATGACAGTGGGTATGGATGTGCCATGCTTCCTCGACTTTTCTCCATCTCCAGACATCTTTTCCTTTTTCATTATTTTCCTCCCTTTATTCCTTCCTTTTTGCTTTTCTTTTTTTGGCGCACTTCTCTTTGTCTCTCCACCTGGAAAACAAAAGAAATCATGATAGAATTAATAATAAGAAGCTTATCTTTTGCTTTTCTTGATCTCCCCGCTCTTTCTCTGTCCATCCATGTTGCTTTGCAAGGTCATTTTTTGCTTTTCTTAATCTCCTAAGTCACTGATTAAACCAATGCAAAGAATTCGCCCTGGCCGTAAGACATGAATGATGACTTATCTTGTTCAAGTCGTTTGCAATCTTCAATCGAAGCTTAGGCAACTCGCTATTCGGCTCAACCAGCTGCTTCTTTGCTTTCAACCACGATGCCTCCCTCGCTTTGGAAATCTCCAACTTCGTCCACTTCATCCTCAGACTGTAATTGCCAGCCCTCTGCAGTTCGAGAGTCGTATTGGCACCAATGAAATGACTAAAATAGTAAATTGCATTGAATGAGGCTCAAGCCCAAAGTTCATTTCGACAACGGCTCGTCTTCTTCGACTCGCTTCCTTTTACGACTCGGACGACTCTACCGCTGAGAAACCAACGACGCGATCTGCATCTGAGTCTGCAACAGCATCTATGTCAACTCGGTCTCCAGCTCAACCCGCTGCTTCTCTGCCTTCAGCCGCCGAGCCTCCCTTGCCTTGGCCATCTCTAGCTCTGTTTGCTCTATTCTCTAAATCGACTCGGACACGACTCGGAAGCTCGCTGCAAGTTGCGACAACTTTGTCATCGCGATCGACTAAGTTTGGATGTACAACGAATAAGAGTCCCGCATTGACGGCATGATTGAGACAGCGGCGATGGTAGGCATCGAGAGGGAGATGAGATCGGCGACAAAGGACCGGAGCTTGGCGTTCATGAGTTTGGTGCAAGTCTCACAGGCAACCTTGTTGTCAAGGTCCTAGGCAAGGCAAGCATCTAGCACTGCATCAGAGATCTGGTTGCACAGCTTATCGGGGTGACCCTCGTTCACGGATTTTCAGATGTGAATAAGAAAGTCTCCATTCTTTCTAAAGCACGAATCTGGAAATGGAGGAAGTTGGAAGGAAGAAGAAGGGGGCTGTGCTTTTCGAACCACACCCTTTACGCAGAGAGAGCGGAAGAAAGGTGGTGGGCCTGAACTTGAGGATGGATCTGCAGCTTTTCTTCATTTTTTGCTGCTTCTGATTTCAGAAGCTTAGAAATTGAATGAGTTGGGTTCTGTTTCGTTTTGTCCTTTGACTGGGAAACAATGAGTACTGACTACGATTGAGGGGAGAGAGAGAGAAAGGTTATTGGGTTTCTGAGTTTTTGTGATTTTGCAGATTCACGGCGGATGTGAAAAAATGAAAGAGAACCGACACAACTTTTCGTATCGTTTCCCATTGTACCATATTTAGACCTCGTACAAAAACTCGGGGGACTCAAATGTAATTATGTAATCAATGAAGGGACAAATATGTAATAAGTAAGGAGCCTTTATTCTATAAAAGGACTCCCCACTCTCCTCATTAAGAAGGCCAAGTTTTAGGCCATGGGAAGAGAGCACACAAAAAATAGGCTAAAGAGCACACTGCCTTAGCCTTTTTGTATATTCACCATTCAGAGGAATACAATCAACATCAGTGTGGACGTAGCCCAAATATTGGGGTGAACCACGGTACATTTTGTGGTATTTACTTTCTTGTAGATTCACGGTCGGATTTAAGTTGTTCCAAGACCTCCCGGTTTTATGCATCAACACACTCAACAACAGTGATTCTAGCCAATATCTAACGATTGTCATGCCCAATCCGTTAACCCTTAGACCCGATACGATGATTCCTAACTAAAATAAGGGATTCAGGTGACAAATAAACATGACCTAGTGACCCGACCACCCACCAATCCAAGGTCAAACTCCTAGTTCACTCCACATTTTTCTTCATAGATATTCTTAGGGCTGGAAAAAATTCCTGAAAATTCCAGACCAAACCGAAAAAATCCCAAACCCAAACCAAATAATCTCAAACAAAAACTATCCCGAACTTTGGTTATCCCGTACCGAAATATTCGGTATGGGATTGGTTTCCATATTTAATTTATTTGGTAATCCCAAAATCTTCTTTTCTTTTTGCTTTTGGTTCCTACTTCCTAACGTTACCAATGAACAAAGTGTGCAGAAAAGCAAACTGCAATATCTATTATATCTTATTAAAATAAGCAAAGTGTGCAGAAAAGCACATGATGTGTTGTGTGCTGTCTAAAATTCTATCAAGCAAACTGCAAACATATCTATAATGGCCTATTATCTCTACTAATTAATAAAACACTTATTGTCAACCAAAATTCTATTAACTTACCAGTTTAACCTTCTAATTAAAACAGAAGATGAATAAGAAATATGGGGTAGAAATTGTAATTTCACACAACCAAATTTTGCTGTTTTTTTTTCAAAGCCGTGATACATGTAATCCTAGCATATCTCTAATTAAAAAAAATTCTCACTCCCACATTCTCTATCAATCTCTTCCTCTCTCCTTCTATTTCAAAAACAAAAATAAAAAATTTTCTCACACACTTTGTGTATGCTCATATGCTAGTATAATATTAAAATAAGTAAGTGTGCAGAAAAGCACATGGGTGTTGTCTAAAGACTCAGACTCTTTAGACAAAGTCTCTCCCATCTCTGCCTTCCGCCAAAGTCTCACTCTTTCTGTCTCCTCTCACAATTTGACTTCGACCAACTCTCTCCACTCCAGCCACCACCACACCTCACTACTTCATCCCCACTTCCAATTCACTCCAGCGATTCACTATGTATATGGGGTTTCAAATTAAGGTTAGGGTTTCAAATTGGGGCTTAGGGTTTCGAATTGGGGGCTCAGGTTAGGAGGAAGATGAAGGTCTAACTATCTCTGCACTTAGTTTCTCTCTCTGGACCTTCAATCTTCATCGACCACTGTCTCTGATTTTAAATTGGGGTTTAAAATTTTTAATTTTTAATGCAGGTTTGGATGATTTCAGGTTCGGTTTCGAGAAATTCCAAAATACCAAAAATATTTTGGGAATACCGAAATTTTGGTTTGGGATCGGTCCTCAGATTTCCATCCTGAAAATAGTCAGTTTGGGACTTGATATGCCGTTTTTGGTTCAGTATCCCATACCCAATCAGCCTTAGAAATTCCCATTTTTCATATCATTAATATTCCTTTTCAATTTGGACTTGTGATTTTTAATATAAAAAAATAAAATTAAAAAAAAACTCTAGGTAATGACAATACAAATCGGGGTGTGCTATCTACATATTCCATTTTACTTTTCACACACCCCTTAATAATTTATGTCCATTGATCTTCTTCAATTCATCCGATCCGATGATCGAAAATTAAAAAGATGTGTGAGAAGTAAAATAGGATGTGTGGATATCACACCCCTACAAATTAGTCCCCATCATATCTTGTGCATAGTGCATGAAAAGCGTTAGCTCGCAAAACATAAATAAAGAAATTTCTTGCCGCGTTTATTGTGCTTGACAAATCACATTTCTCATGTCCATCCAATTCAAGTCATCCCTGACATCCCATAAATAAAGGAACTAATTATTTTACTATCCATCATCTAGGAGTATTTAGCCTCGCAAAGTGGTCCTTGTTGATTGCACACAGGATTTCACGTGTCCCGTACTACTCAGACCAGAGCACAAGCTAGTGATGCTTTCAACTGATGGATTCCCGTTATTTAGGGTGCAACACTCTACCGCTTAGCCTAATAGCACGACGTTGTATTGCTCTCCCATAACCCCATTTTCATGGTT
The DNA here is from genome assembly GCA_006547085.1 of Malus baccata. NCBI lineage: Eukaryota > Viridiplantae > Streptophyta > Magnoliopsida > Rosales > Rosaceae > Malus > Malus baccata. The sequence goes on along the minus strand of VIEB01001577.1, from coordinate 19,954 downwards.
TAGCTGCTTCCATTTCGCTCTCCGCTACTACGAGAATCGCTTTTGCTTTCTTTTCCTCTGGTTACTAAGATGTTTCAGTTCGCCAAGTTGTCTCTTGCATGCCCATGGATTAAGCAGCAATTCGAAAGGTTAATATGTTTGGAAATCTTCAGATCTACTCTTATTTTCAACTCCCCGAAACATTTTGTCGCTTACTACACCCTTCCTCCTCAATGCATTTTGGGGATAGTTACTTCTATGTTCAAGTGGCATTTCATCCCTAACCACAACTCACCCGCAACAAGTATTTCTCATGTACCTTCAAGTCAAGTCATCCCCATAAGACAACTCACACTTTTTCAGCGTTGTCCCTTCCTCTCCCTCGAATCTCGAATATATTAGATGAAGCTCATATTATGTGTGTAAATATAAAAAATTTAAAAGAAAAAATATATATATGGAAGGGAGAGAAGTTTGAGAGAAATGTGAAAAAGAGAGGGACTGAGGATGTAAAGAGGTTTAAATTTTTAGGGTAAAGTACAAAAAACTACCTTAACTATTGGTCTCACGACACTTTCATATTTTATCTTTTTTAAAATGACAATGTCATACCTCATCTTACGAATTTGTGCCAATGTCACACCTCCGTCAGTTTTTCTGTTAATTTCTCAATTAAATGCTGACGTGGTTTGATTCGGGAACCACTTTCTATTAAAAATTAATAAAATATTATTAAAAACTAAAAAAATCATTTAATGTTTTTTAAATATTAAAATAATAAAGAAAAGTTATTTAAAAAATAATAAAAAAATATAAAAAAAAAAACCAAACAAAACTTCCCCCCTGTGCGCCCTTTCTCTTCTCCCCCATCTTCATCTCCCTTCCTCTTCTAGGGCGCAGCGGAGGGGTAAGGGATAATGTTTTGTTTTGTTTTTTTTTTTCTTTTTTCTGGGTTGCAATAGGTAGGAAGAAGAGGAAGGGAGATGAAGATGAGGGAGAAGAGAGGGCGCAGGGGGGAAGTTTTGTTTGGTTTTTTTTTTTTAATAACCTTTCTTTATTATTTTAATATTTAAAAATATATAAATGATTTTTTTTTTAGTTTTTAATAATATTTTATTAATTTTTTAATAAAAAATGGGTCCCTAATCAAGCCACGTCAGCTTTAACTAAGAAACTAAGAGAAAAGCTTACGGAGGTATGACATTGTTGATTTTAAAAGATGAGGTATGAAAGTGTCGTGATACCAATAGTTGAGGTAGTTTTTTGTACTTTACCCAAATTTTTATTTTTTTGAGGTTTATTTTTTAGAATTTAGATATGGTATATGATGACATGTGCAGTGAGGAAAAAAAAAACCAATAAAATTTAGTTACAAAATTATTTTTTCACCATGTTTTGGTTAACAAAGACGGTTTTGTTAATATATAGTTTAAATAATTGTGTATTTTTTTTAATACAAGCGGTTTATTTTAATTTACTCGAAGGATTGAAGATTGGACTAATCAGTCATAACAATTGGTTTTATAAATCTACCCAAAATACAGAAAACTTATCAAAATTCATCACCAACCAAAAGAAGAAACCGTATTATGTGTATATATATTACCGAAGTTCTATTCAAATTAGAATCATCAATTATCTAAGGTATATATTCTCAATTCTTGTGCGAAGAATGATGATAAGAGAGAATGTAATATGTAGTAATCCACTAAAGATCTATTACCAGTTCGCACTCGTAAAGAAAAACATAGATAGACCAACTTGAAGATGATAATGGCATTGAAAGAAGATGAGATATCAGGCCACCGTATTCAAACCACGCCCGTATGACAAAGAACTATATCATCCTGGGGTTCCATCATCTTCCTTTAGAGGAGCATCATCATGCCAAATATGCTTAGGAAATTGATGTGAGCTTACATCTATTGCCTCAGACATTTACCTCATAAGTTCCACAATAAGGACTCTGCACCAATGAAGCCACCATATTCAAACCAAGCAAGTCAGTGCAGCACATGACTTTCAAATTTTTTTTTCTTTATTTTCTCTGCCCCTCCCCACTCACTCTCCCTCTCTCATTAAAAAGCTTATGTTGGAGATAAATAAAAAGAAAGAAACGAAAAGAATCATCGGAAAACACACCTAGAAAGATTTAATTGCACACATCTTTCCATTTGTCAGCTACGATCTTGTGATCGGAACCACAAGAGCTTAACGTATCTACGCAAGCGTCAAGCTGGAATCTGAATAACGAAAAAGAGACAGCATGCCAATGGAGGAGGAAACTGTAGATGCAAGTTTGTGCATCCTATGTCGAAAGTAGTTTCTGCAGACCAAAATAAGCTGTACGGATGGTTTTTATCATTTTTGATATAAGAAACATGCATGCTTTCAATACATGCTTTCAATAAGAAATGAATGAATCCGAAACCGGAGTACGGATGCAGAGACATTAAGATATAACAGCATCATTTTTCCCTTAAGTCCAGGAATAAAACATATTCCAAAAGTTCTTGGTCAGAAAATGTCAGTTGCCAAAGCAATATATGTTGTATAAGTGACGCCAGGGATAAGGCTAGAGAATAATTCAGAGCAAACAAGATTTAACAAAGAAAATGGGAGAGATGAGAAACAAATTGCAAAATTTGTAATTTCTGAAACGTTAATACATTATTCGGTTATGAAAGAGTACCTATAAATGTTGCCCTTATGATGCTTACCATGCTGGATTGATCCTCTCCATACCATCCGAAAATGTTGAAGATGTAGGGATAGTGTGTCTTCCATGCTGCAACGAAACATTTGATCAATATGCTATGATTCTTATATCTATCATGTCTTTTATTTTTAAAACTAATTGAAGTTAATTAGATGCAAAATACCAGAGAGTGAAATGCCGAAAAGCACAAGTTTGTCTGAGAGAGCTCATATGACGACTTCGTCATTTATCTGTATGCAAGGAATGTGAGATATCTTGGCCCAACGTTGTCCGGTCCTGTTCTCGTACCTCTTCTCCAGGGTGGAACAAGAGTAGATCTCCAGGAAAGAAAGAGATGGTGGCAAACCGTCTTCTGGCAGGAGCTGAAGATTTGGACACTGAGAAATGGATACCTGTTGAAGAGAAGTGAGGTGTTGAAGTCCCTCTGCTGGAAGGAACTGCAGAGGGCACCCATAAATAGATAGCTTTTGAAGAGAAGTGAGGTGCCGAAGTCCTTTTCCGTCCAACGATTTCAGACTTGATAGTCCAGCGATGCGGACAGAGTTAAGAGTAGTAGGGAGCAGCTGTTCCTTGAGCAACATTGCCCAGATATCGCCACCAATGCTAACTTCTGTAAGCGAGACAAGTCCTTGCAATCCCCACTCCACTGAAGGCTTCACTCTGTCGCAATTTCTAACATACAAATACTGCAGGTTGGGAGGCAAACCCCCATGGGCAAATGACACAAGATTTGGAAGATTGTATAGGCCCAACGTTCCAAGGGCGGTGAGGGTGCGAATTCGTTCGGGGAATGACTTCAAATTCTTGCATCCATTGACTTGCAAGTGTCTCAAGTTGGGAGTGGGCAGTCCTCCGTCGGGAAAAGACGCCAGGTTTGGACAGTCGTAGATTCGCAGGTGGTTGAGATGGCTTAGGTTTTGATCAACTCCTTCAACAGAAAAGGATTCCAGATTCTCACAACCATTGATTACAAGAGTTGAAAGTTTGGGGAAAACGCCCAACGCGAACGACCTTACTGAACGAAAGCTCTTTTCTATATCCAAATACTCAAGTGACATCAATTCGGCCATCATCTCATGCGATAGGAACTCTAATGACGACACGGTTGGGCAATTGCTGAGAGTCAAGCGTTCAAGATATTGCATTTTGGGCAAGCACTGTATTGCAGCAAAATTAAAAATACCAAGTGTGGACAAGAACTTCTTCTCTACTCTTTCTATTAACGGTAACAGACCGGGGCATCCATTAATATGTATTTCTAACGAATTCTGTAAGCAGTCCATGTTAGGACTACTACTGCTGCTGCTAGTAGTGGCCCATTCATCATGCAGACGTAGAAATTCACACCCTGACACCCGAAGTGTTTTCAAGCAAGGAAGACGATTAGGCAAGTATCCTCTCAGCTTCGGACAATTCCTTATTCTCATCCCCTGGAGACACGGAAAGTCTGAACATTGACCTCCACTTGCACTCGGCAGCCAATCCTCCCACTCTGGCATGTCCTCAAACTTTAGCGTCTTCAGAGACTGAAATGGCTGAATTACAGAAGCTCCATTAAGATCACCGTAGAATTCATAACCAATCGTCCTAACAAATTCCATCCTTATGATACATAGCTCTTTAAGAGTGGGTAGCTGCCCAAAACTTGGCAAGGACAAACAATACCTACAATCACTGATACACATGAACTGTATGTTAGAGAACGAATTAGAGCTTCCTAACCAGTTTGGGAAGCTAGTTCCTCCATAGAATCTGATAGTCAGTTTCTCCAAATTTATGCAAGGTTGGAGCTTGTCAAGCACATCTCTCTCCTTTTGGGAATCATTGACGTCCTCATCACCTCATGCCAACTCTAAGTCCTTGAGTTCTTTCTTATCCTTCAAATTGGCTTCCAAGGCATGCACAACATCAACTACATTTTGCAGATTCAAAATCGAAAGTTTCCTCGGAGATGCTGCAACTCCTTTAGTTCTGCAATACTTGACCCCGTAGATTTCCCCACAACGAAAGCAGTTAATGTTCTCAAACTTTTTAGTCTTCCAATTTCCACTGGCATCCCTTCTATCTTTGTTCCATTGACATCGAGGTAATGCAAACTAGTAAGTTCCCTCATGTTTACGGGTAATTTAGCAAGGGAGCAACAATCTGCCAACGTTAATGTCTGTAAATTTATCAATTTTCTCATGTCTACCGGCAGTTCAATGAGAGCGTAACAATTTGACAATAGTAGCGTCTGCAAATTGTAGAGAGTGCAAACTACACTCGGTAAGCTTTCAATTGCAGTATGAGAGAGATCCAGAAAGCGCAAGTGAATGAGATTACCAATAGAATCAGGTAATTCATTAACATTTTTATAACGCGACAATGATAAAACCCATAAACATTTCAGTGATGGCAACAAATCATGTAGAAACTTTTTACTTATGTAGAACTTTTTAGACCAGCGATCTGTTTCAAAAGAGGTCTGTAGGAAGGTCCGCAGACACTTAGCCCCATTTAATGGCTCAAATTTTTTAGCAGCATCAGTTTCTCCCCTAGCATATGACAAATGACGAAGTCTTTTAACTTCTTGTGATTCCATCTCTTCCAGCTTGAGAAAAAATCCCCTAGACATGAACTGACCCAAGTCGTTAAGAAGATCATGCATTGTGAAACCACGCTCTCCTGATTTTTGAAGTAGTGATCGTGATACTAGTTCATCGAAGTACTTTCTAGCCATCTCTTCCATTCTTTTCCCATTCAAACCTTGTGGAATTAGACCTTCCGCCATCCAGAGTAGAACCAAACTTCCTTCTTGAACTGATAACCTTTTGGAAAAAATGAACAATAAACAAAGCATCGTTTCAATTGAGAAGGGAGAAAATGATAGCTCAATCGCAGGGCTGGAAGGATATCACTTTTATCATAAGGTAGCTCCCAAAGACTACTATTTAATAATATATTTCATTCCTCGAAGTCTTTCTGGTAACGTAATAAACCCCCAAGTGTTTCTGCTGCTAAAGGTAAACCATTGCACTTGCATGCAATTTTCTTGCCAAGTTCTTCCAAAGTTGGATGTGCATCATGGTTTTCATTTCCAAATGCATGTTTTGCAAGTAACATCCAACAATCTTCAAGCGACAAAGGTTCCAAGTATTGAATGGGAGCATTTTTCATGAGAGATGCGACATTTTCGCTTTGTGCTGTCACGATGACTTTACTTCCTCTTGCCCCAGAAGTAAAAGGAGTTTGCAGGCACTTCCAATCAAAATATTTCTCATTCCGAAGGTCATCCAACACAAATAAGAATTTCTTTCCCCTCAGTTGTTCTCTAAGTTCAACTTGAAGCAAATTCAAATCTGTCATATTACAAGGTGTTGAAGTGACTGACTCGAGAAGAGTTTTAGTCACCCTAATAGCATCATAATCTTTTGAAACACAAGCCCAAGATTTTAGGGTAAAGTGCTCTTTCACCTCATCATCATTGTAAAGGACTCGAGCAAGGGTCGTATATGAGTATTTTTTTTGTTTGTTTTATATTTATAAATTCATTAAATTTAACAACTAAGATCTAATATGATCAAATCCAATGATAAGAAAAAGATCTAACAATTCAAATTTAAATCCGCCGGCCAAACTAATTTAAAAAAAAATGATTTCATGTGTTTCATATTCTTTCATAGTGTTCCATGTGTTTCGTTGTGTCGATTTAATGATTTTTCAATACTTATCGGAATCTACATTTGTCACAGCCCGTCCCTGAGGTATTGTTGACGGGAATGTGAAAAGATGGAAATGCCCTTGGCGTTACTAAGGTACGTACATATGTGTCATGGTCTTGGTTTAAATACTAATCAAGTTGGGGGAATTATATATATGAGTTGGAATATATTTAAAGTTGATATTTTATGTATGGTTAGGATGATTTTGAGTAATGTGGATTAGCTTGGACCACACACAAGACCTCTCTCTCCCTCTCCTTCCCCGTGTCTTCTCTGTCTCTCTCTTCCTCACGATCCCTCACTCTCAGTCTCTCTCCTCCTCTCGAAATCGTACGGACTAAGTCACTCACCCTCAAAACATCACGGATCGATGAACTTAAGGCCGCCATTGGACTCCTGAGGACACCACGAGCACGTTGATACCATTTTCAGGTAACCTTTCCTTCGAAAACCCTAGCTTTCAAACTCCCCGTGAAGGTGCACTGTTCATGCACACGTAAATCCTTATGTTTTTGGGAATTTGAAGCTTGTAGGAAGCTTGGTGAGGTCCTAACGAAGCTCGGAGTGCTTCGTTTGGAAGAATTGGACGTCGGGATCACCTGGTTCCAGTTTGGCCGGTTTTCTTGGATTTTTGGAAGGTATGATCCCGTGATTTTTAGTGCTTAAAACTAGTTCAACGTGATAGTACTCACTTAGGGCTTCAATTTGATGTAAAGTACGAGAAAAATGGACGAAAAACGAGTGAGAATAGTGATTTAGAAAATTTTCCAGTTTTCCGGTGATCGGAGTCTGGCGAGGGTAGGTCGGAGAAGAAGAGGGAATATTCCGTTGGTTTTAACGGAATATTCCTAACGGTAGTAACGGTATCCGTCAGTTATAACGAAATATTCCAGGAATATTCCTGACGGCGTCAACTGATGTCGTCAGCATGCCTTGCACGTGGCTGCGCGTAAGGGGCGCGTAGACCCGTGCCTAATTTGGCGCATGGGGGCGCGTGAGACCTCGAAACATTATTTTAAAAATATTACAATGCTCGTGAGGTTGTGTAGATCGCGTTGGTGTATTCAATTGTCAAAATTGAGCATCGTATGAGGAATTAATTACCTAGTTTTGTTTATGCGCTTTAATTGATGTTTTTATAGTTGTTTCGCATATAGGTGAGACGTATCCCGAGGACGACCGCATCCAGGGACGCCACGGGGGTTACGACCCGTCGACTTATCAGTGAGTGGGCAGTTTTTATTTCGTATTTACCTATATACATTTATTTTCCCAGAAAATACGCGTTTTATGAAAGTTATGAAATTAAATTGCCAGCATGAAAATATTGAAATATTTGATTTGATAATTGATATATATGTGCGTGACATGACGCGGTGGACGCTCAGGTGAGTTTATTTATTTCCAGCTGAGTTATTTATATTGAATTGCATTGAAAGCTCATAACCTGCACCTAGGTGATAGTGCTTATATTGTTATTCACCACACCGCACGCTCGTCTTGGATCCAAGTAGGTGGATGTCGTACAGACCATGTGAGGGTTCCGACATGCCAGTCGTACAGACCATTAGAGGGGTTCCGACTGGTGGGTAACCTTAGATATGCGCGCTGATGATTGATGTGAGAAGCACTAGAGCGTAATTATACACCTGTCATCGTACAAACTACCTTATGTAGTTCCGAGTGACGTGCAGAGTTAAACCGTACAGGTCACCGAGGTGACTCCGGTTGGATAGGATGTTGAGCTTAGAATCAGCCGTACAGGACCATTGTAGGGTCTCCGGTTGACTTATTATTCACCTGATTGATTTGGATACATTCTGATTATAATTTGGGCATGGCATAACATTCTGAGACATTATGATGATGATTATGTGTTGAGCTTGAGGTTGTGTATATATATATGTTTATATACTATTTTCTGGGAAAGTATACAGGTTCTTACGGCGAGGGGATATAATTGTTTTATTAAACTGTTTTGGAAAAACTATTTGATTTTACTGACCCACTCATTTTGTTTTTGCGCCCCTCCAGGTTCTAGTTTAGCGGTTGGTGGCTCTCAAGGTCTTATTTCGGCTTTCTGACAGACTCCTGACATGTAGGACTCACCTGAGGGTGATGTATTTCTATTTTAGTCCTACTTGACTGCAGTTAACCTATGCTCTGAACTTATGTGTTTCCTTTATAACTCGTCCGGTTATTCGTAGGTTGTTATATTTGAATTTGGTTTGAATTTCTTCTGATTTACGTTGTTGTTTTGCTTTCGTGTCGCACTCATGGTTACGTCACGCCCACGTGACGGCCAGCACACCTGGATCCTCCGGGTCAGGGTGTGTCAACATTTTTTAAGTTAAATGTTAATAAAATTAAATTAGGATATGCTACATTTTTTAAAAAGTTACTTTAAAAAAAATTATTCTAAATTCATTTTTTTATAATCTCGGACTAAAAATTTAGGTTAGAGCAGAAAAACTGTTTTTGGCAAGTGGCCCTTTACTAGTGTGGGTTCAAACTCTGTCGTTAACTAATCTAATGACTAATCTAACAAAATCTATCGCTTGACAAAAAAATTAAAAAAAATATTTCGGGACTAAAATTTAAAATTTCCTGGGTTAAAAATTGAACCACCATCTTTTACTCTCTATATAAATAACGCCAAAACAAAATAAAAATATTACATAAACCCTAAACCCAAAACTTGAAATTCCAATTTTCTTTTCCTTTATATTCTCTACGCTTTCCACACTTCCAACAAAACCCAGCTTCTATTTCCTCCACATTTTTCTAGATCCAGTGCATCGCTCCTCTCCCCGATTTTCAACTCCACCTACGTGTCCAGATCTGAATCCGCCTCTTCGCTTCCCCTTGAATCTCGGCCGTCTCCTTTTCCATTTCCCGAGGTTCCTCCTTTCAAATTCAGATCTCCTCCGCTCCGTTTCAAAACCGCTTCCCAAACTCTCAACTTCCTCGCTTCTCACTTTCCCATCAGATCCACATTTTCTCGGGAAACAAACACCTCGAAGCGCCGCCGCCGCCGCCGCCTCCTCTTTCTCCTCCTTCAACAATGGCGAGGTTCATCGAACTCCTCTCGCCTCTGCTTCTCGCATTTCTCCTAGTCCAATTCAGCACCGCCGCATCCTCTTCCTCTCCGCCAGTGCCCTCCCCGACTCCGTCGCCGCAACCCGCTGCCGATTCGCTTTCTCACGTATCTCCATCGCCGATTTCCCTCACTCCATCTCCGTCCAACACACCGGCACACTCACCAATTCCTTCTTCTCCTCCCGCGCCGCCGCAGTCGACTCCATCGCTGTCGCCTGACAACGAGTCTTCTGTTCCCGCTCCGGCGCCGTCGGATCCTAGCGACAACAACGACAATGACATGAACGCCGACGACAACGGAGCTGAGAACTCCTCCGGGGGAGGAATGAGCGGGGGAAAGAAGGCGGGGATCGCGTCTGGAGTCATCGTCGGAGTCGGTTTGGTAGGGCTCGGAGGATTTGTGTACAAGAAGCGTCAGGATAACATCCGTCGATCTCAGTACAGTGATGCCGCCAGGAGAGAGTTTCTCTGAAGAAACACTCAGTCGTCTTCTCATACGCCAAGCTCTTCTACTTCTAGAGGTTACTGTGAAATCTTCAAATTTCTGGTATTAATTTCTCGTAGTTTGTTTTGTTAAATTCTGGGTTTGGTATATGATTGAATTGGGGTTTTGCGACGGTGAAAAAAAATGGTGATTCGATTCTTGATTCTTTGGTGCGCCGGTGGTGGTGGAGTGGTGATAGGTAGATTTTTTTTATTATTTTCTTTTTAATTTTGGGCGTAAGATACTTGATATAATAATTGAATTTACAGATTTAGAGTTAATCCTTTTGCTTTTTTTTTTTTTTCTGTTTATAATATCATCAAGTTTTAAATTACTGAGAAAATTGAAGAAAAAATAAATCTGATAAGTATCGGCCATTTTAATTGCGATTTAGATATATAATGTGATAATTTGATTCGGTTTATCTCGTTAAATATGATAAATTAATTGAATACAATTTATAAATAATTGATAAAATACAATTTATAAATAATTGAGTGGCAATTTGTTACTTGTTATTTAAATATTCCTTTTAAATTAACATAGAGAGTTCACAAACAATAGATTGCGGGTAACATTTGGGGATTGCTCTGTTTGCTGGAAACAAAAATGTCAACTTTGTGCCAAAAAAAAAAAAAAAGAAAGAAATTGTTTGAAAGTGAAAACTTGCCCAACTACAACTTTTCCCTCCTTTTTTTTTCCTTCTCTCCATTTTATGCTTTGATGACTTTTACTTTTGCTTCGGCATATTTAAAGTACAACCTCTCCTGTGCACAAAAGAGCCTTCCCGTCGAAATAAATAGGGAAATCGATTAAAATGATCATTTTTAATATTTGATCGGTTTGTCGTTAATATATGCTTGGAATATTGTCTGTATTGGTTTTTTGATCAATTTAATAATTCATGGGGACGAGCAAAAATGCATCGATCAAATTCCTCGCGTAAGAAATGTTAAAAGTATTTCCAAAGGAGATGTTAAATCTTAGATGGAAATGCTGCTATGCATATTTGACATAAAAAATTATTTCAACCGAAGTGTTATTTGTTAATAAGATCTGAAGACTTTGTAATTATGTGTTAAATTTGACATCAATATTTTTTAATTAATTTTAGTGCTAGACCTCTTATTCCACTAACATTTCAACCACTACAATGAAAATTTTGTTTCAACAATTTTTTTTTAATAAATACAAACTTTTAAAGCTCTATATTAATAAGAAAATAAAATTTAAAAATTCGATTGAAGAAGTATAAAATCTTATATAAGACTTCAAATTGTCACATCAGTTATCAATTGTAATTTGATTGTTATAATTTGACATTTTCTTTAGAGATGGTGTAAGGAGATTCTCAAAAGTGATTCTTTATGAACTTTTTGTCATCTCATATTTTTTACATAAAATTTTATAATATTAACTTAAAAATTAATGTTAAAACTGTAAAACGACAAAAAATTTATAAAAAATAAAAGAAAATCTCTTTAGCATTTCTCTCTCTACACGCATGCAGTCCATACCAGTTATAAGTGGGAATGGAATGTCACCGACTTGGCACAAATTGCAATGTATTTGACTTTTCCCTTGGGTAATGGTGTCAATTTTATGTCAATCAATATTGTGTCAAAGTCGGTGATAAATTTGGTATTTAAGTGCGGAGCATTTTCGACTTTTTGGCTCTGTAAATGTCGCCAACTCGTGCCAAATCTATTAGTGCTATTTCCACAATATGATTTGTACAGAAGTGCTATTCGATTCAGCTTTCCAATATTTTTCTTGTGTTCGGATTATCTTTGTAAGGATCTCGATGATTCTTTAATTATATCCGTTCATCGTAAATCGTAGGTCATATTTCGTCAAGTATTGTTTATATTCAATTTTAAATAAAAAAAATTACAATAATTTCTAGCAGCACGATGTACGATGAACATATATAATTTGAGAATTTTCGAGATTCACATAAAAAAAATCCGACGAAGATCCTCGTTCGTGGAAATTCAGATGTGAGCAACCCACCAATTCCATTGGAACACAGTGAAGCGTTGTGGCATGAGAAATGATGACATTACATCCACCTTTTTGTGCGTGTTTATGTGGGGGTGATTGGTTGCTATTGGGAGTCAAGTCAAATGCAACTTGAACATGGCTCACTTTAACTCGAATGGAATGGAACATACAGCGACATCGCCCAACAGAGTTCCAACCAAGTGCTGTTCCTTTGAAACGAAAGGACATTGTGTACGCAAACTATTACTTGTTGGAGTTGTTCAATGACATGACGCTGTGTGCTGAGCAAGGGAAATTTCGTAACCACAGAAGCGGCTAAACCTAAGGTTTTAATTTGGTAAAATGGCTACATTGTTGTTTTGTATACTCCATGATGAACGTTTTACGCGGTGCGCTGCAAATCGGTACAAATTCTTGCATACATGTACGGCAATACATTTTCTTTGAGCTCAAGTCATCATTTACTGTTTTCAACTGTGGCTACTTGCCTGTACAACATAATGGGGGATAACTCTCTCTCTCTCTCTCTCTCTTGAATACCCTCTAATTTCAATCTCCGGTGATTAGAGATTACCGGCTTTTACTCTTCCGCAGGAGGGTCAACCCAGCGGCCGTGATCTTTTATTAGCTGGATCAAGGCATCGGTTGCATGCTCCATCTCAATTCCACGCTTCACCACGGTCTGAAACACAATTCAACCTCATATCAGGTTCACCCGTGTTTGAAGATTGGAAACAAATCGTTACAATGACTCATAAACAAGGTATTTTGGAACATATAATATCACAATAAAAAAAGGTCGTACCCAGTGCACAAGGCTCCCGCTTTACGCAGTCAATTCAAAAAAACTTCAAGAGCTGCTTTTCTACTATTTAATTTTATGTTCTTCCAACTAGACCGATAATAAATTTTGAGCTGGACAGAGGTAATACCTTCCCAACATAGAGGTCAATCTTTCCAGGAGCACCGCCAACATAGCCAAAGTCTGCATCAGCCATCTCCCCGGGTCCATTTACAATGCAACCCATGATTGCAATCTAGCAAAGGAGATAGAGAATGAATTACACAAACCATCGGATTACTAAATATGAAAGACAATCACCGTTCACGATCATTTAGTTAAAAGGGAAATAATAAGGTAGTTACCGAAACACCAGGTAAGTGTGATGTCTTCTCTCGTATTTGTGCACTTATTTCTTGAAGATCAAACAAAGTTCGGCCGCAGGATGGGCATGAAACGTACTCCTGAAATGAGATATAGGCATGTACAAAGATTGTTTTAGACCATCATCTCTTCGTGATATGTCAAATACAGGTATATTTTGTAACAAAACTCCCTACCGTCTTTGTATTCCGCATTCTACATCCTTGTAGTAAATTGAAAGATGTGTTTCTAAGGAAATCAAAGTCCTTGTCTGGGGCTTCCAATAGGAGACCATCTCCAAGTCCATCTACTAAAAGGGCCCCCGCATTGGTACCAGCACCAATAACCAAGTCATCCCTGCACAAAGTGGAATTAAGCCAGATAGTACTAATACCATGGATCTCCGGCAGAGAGAAGAGTCGATCATGTAATTACCTATGGATTCCACTTGGAAACTGAATATGGTGTATTACGGGAAAGTTTAGAGCATTGTCTCCTAGATACTCGAATAGCCTGCAGCAACAGACTTCATATTATCGGAAGGAAAGATGTGTGCAACAATACAGGAAGTTAAACCATGGACTCTCAATTAGCAATTAACGGCCCTACAAGAAAGGAGAAACAAATTTCATATTTGTGTGTAGGGCCTAGGAAAGCACCCTTCTACATTGGAATTCTTATAATGTTGATTTTATTTTGATAGTGATTTATATGAGTTATGAAGTCATTACCTCCTTGCAGCATGCACTCGGCTTATTTTATCTTCACCGAAGGGCAGATCATGGAGAATCATTGTAGCATCAATGCCTTTGAGGATATCCAGCACTTCATAGGGTTCATCACCATGTAGTGAGACCACCAAGCGTGTACCTGCAAGGTAATTAACTCAAAAAAAGAAATAGACTATAAATGATAAATCAGGTGTAGCCTCCAACACGCACACATAAAAGAAGGGATATGTTCAATTTAACATCAGAACTCAAATCAGTAACAAAGCTTCACCTTCTGGCAAAAGCTTGTATGCACCAGTTGATAACTCCTTTGAATTTACCAGAACCATGGCATTGGGCAATGGCTTTGTTAGCTGTTCTGACAATGGTGTTATAACACCCATACGTACATCTATCAACCTTTTGAGAGCTAGCCGCTGATCATAAATTATACAAAGAAAACTGTCAAATTATTCTTGTTCTTGCAAAGAACTTAATGCTCAAGCAGCATATTACGAAATAAGTGAATTGTTGGGGGATGATGGGGGGAGCAAGAGAAAGAGAACAGGATTATTTTCAAAAGTAATGAAGAAAAGTGCAGCACGGTTCTTACAGAATCAGCATCGTCGACAGGTGGAAGTTGTCTCAATAAGATCGAGTCAACTGTTGCAAGATCCTGTATCAACAGAACTAACCATATTAATGAAAATCCCAGTAAACCTACATAATGTACAATATACAGTTTAAAATGGATTAAAAGTAGACCTTAAATGGCATTCCCAGAATGAGTTTTGCTGCTAGTGACTTGTACAGGAGCTCCGGTGTCTATAAAAAATGCAAAAAGGTCAGTGTACTTTCTCCACCCAACAAACCCCCCTCGCTCTCAAGGAGGAAAAAAACGCAAGAAAATGGAATAAAGGATGTACGATTTCAACGGTACCTTCAACTGATCAAGGGATACTGACATGAGAACAGATCCATCACGGTGTAGGACACCTCTATAATCCACCTCTTCACCCTGTGTTTTGACGACATCATTATCTCTGCTAAAGAAAAAAAAAATGAAGCACAAAGTTATTCAATATCAAGATCTGGGCTGACCTCCTTTTGCATTGGCAGTTGACCAGATCGACGCTGAAAATCAAAATAATGTCGGTGCTTCTCTTCAAATGGAGCCTGATACAAATAATGCCATCACGAAAGATGATTAGACTTTCAATTCCTTAAACAGAGTGATCAAGAATATTAATCAACTAACAGGATTGTAAAATCCTACCACTCCTTGCTGAAGTTCAGCTGCTCTCATACCAAGGTTGGCCAATCTTCGGCAAGGATCTATCTCCTCCTCCGGTGCTTCAGTAAGTGAAACCCTAATTGTATCACCCAAGCCATCCTTCATACAAAATTCCAGAGTTCCATTATGGCTAGACATAACTTTATAAATGAAATGCTTCGTAGCATTAATATTAACTTCAATCTATTGAATGAAGTGCAGGATCACATGACACACACAAATAGGCGAACCTACCAATCTATCGTAAACCTACCGTCTGTCATAAGCGCAGTTGCAGTATGAAAACAAGTATTCTTAAAGCCAGCTTAACAAATAGCACATTAGTGGCACATAAATCAGAATAATCCCTACGATGTTTACTGATTTTGAGTCGATCACAACACCTCAACAAAATGATTCGAACTGTACCTGAAGAAGGGTTCCAATACCAATCGCAGATTTCATTCGCCCATCCTCACCTTCTCCAGCTTCAGTAACTCCCAAGTGCAATGGATAATCCCAGCCTTGAACATACATTTCAGCTACAAGCAGACGATACGCCTGGACCATGATAACTGGGTTGCTTGCTTTCATTGAAAAAACAAAATTATGGTAGTCCAACTTCCGGCAAATCCTTGCAAACTCAAATGCAGATTCAACCTGTTCAAGGAACGACGCGTCAATGACACCCGATGGATTTGTAGGCACATCAAACAAGCTTGAACTATTTTCAGCTAAGATAATTTGCTCACCATTCCTCTAGGGGAATCCCCATAATAGCTCATTATACGATCTGAAAGGCTCCCGTGGTTTGTGCCAATACGCATTGCCCTTCCATACTTCTTACACTTTTCAACCAATGGAGTAAAAACCTGAGTTGTTGAGAACAAAAGTTAGGGCATGACTGTGTATCAACATGATTGATACACAATAGTAAAGGTTTTATACTTTACAAAATACTTGCCTCTTTAATCTCTTAATTTTATTTTCTTCATATCAATTCACTTTTTTTTAAGGAAGTTATATATCATACATAAGTATCAAACTTTAAGGAAAAGCTAAGCCGCATGATATTCTCAAACGTAAATGTGTGTTTTTAACAGTGAACACGAGCAGAGGCCATATACTCATAGATATATGCTTACCTGCTCAATATGCTCAAGTTCTTTCTGATAGTCGTCTTCCGTGTACTCTAGCTTCTCAAACTGGGCCCGTCTATCAGCTGCAATAAGACACCTAAATTAGTCCACAATCATTCTATTCAAATAAAATAAAACAGAACCATTGAACAGTGAACTGTATACCAAAATTTCCAGGGTTGACACGAATTTTGTCAAAGCAGTCAGCGACTCGCAGTGCAACAGTAGGAGCAAAATGAATATCTGCCACCAAAGGTATATCATAACTGCACATATAGATCGAAACATGGTCAAGCCTCATACAACATAAGAGGTAAATATTTAAATACCCACTGGAATTACAACAATGAAACCTACTTTTTCTGCACGAGGGAATTTTTAATTTCAAAACAAGCATCTGCTTCTTTCCTCCCCTGAACTGTTATCCGAACAATATCTGCTCCCTTATCTGCTATTCTCATTACCTATCAAAGGAGAAATTTGATATGCCAACATTCTGAATCAGGCACAGAGATATCATGGATATACAGAGTTCGGTCAATCCACTTATATATAAATGAAGAAAAGAGGGAAGTAACAAACCTGTTCAACTGTAGCAGCGACATCCTTTGTGTCAGTTGTGGTCATTGTTTGAATCCTTATGGGATGCTCACTACCAATAGCCACATTTCCAACCATAACCGTGCGTGTTTTCCTCCTGACAGTTTTATGTACAGATTCACAATACTTTTGCCGAGGAACTACATTGAAAAAGCAATTTATTAGACAATATGAAAGAAACTTTATAAAGGTAGAAAGACACACATACTTAGGCTGATATATACTACCTTACATTCCATTTCGTTTCTCGGAAAACTGAAGAAAACTTAAAAAGAAAAAACAATGCAGGAAAACACAACAGATGCATTAAACCAAAGGCTGACTAAACCAATTAGGGAGTTCAACAACCTAACAAAGGGCTGCCTTCAGATGCAGGCTTGAGCTCGGCAATATCTGACCCTGGATTTGAGTTTCGTATCACTGAGATTCTTGTTCTGCCAGACTTGAACCTCTTCAAATCAGAAACCCTCACAAAATCCATACTTTTAGCAAACCCGAAACTCGAGTCCCTGCCTTTTAGACCCGTAAAGGAAGCCGGTACAGCTCCGGTCGCCATTTCCACAACTGCAAAGCTCTACCCTTCACAATTCAAAAGCACAATTTGCTAGAAATTCTGTTAACTCATCATTTTATACATCTAAATTCAAAATTATCATGTCAAGACAAGAACTTCGATTAATCATGAACCAAAATATAAACAAGAAAAAGAATTTGTGGGTTTTCGAATTCACTCTTTCTTTAAGCCGAGCAGCTAAAGAAACTTTATAAAAATGATCTTCTTCATAAATTTCTCAGCTTTCCCAGAACCCAAAACACTAAATTAATCCAACACCTAATCACATTCAAACCAACTCAATTCTCTACTTTCCTGAGCAAATTTTGCATAAAATCACAGGCGAGTGAGCTCCAAAGGATGCTCAATTGGTGGACACGTGGTGTGCTGGTGATTGTGCTAATGGGTTTTTTCTGTTTACCTTGAGTGTGTGGAGATGATCAGTCAGAACCGCTCAGAGTGATAGGGGAAGAAGAAGAAGAAGCTATGGAACTCCCGAAGTTGGAAAATTTGGAGGTGAGATGGGGAGTAAGAGAAGAGAGTTGCCGTCAAAGGAAGGCCTCCCCAACAAACGGATTTTTGGAAGTTTTTGGAAGTTTGTTTTTCAATGGTTGAATTTGTATATTTGTGGATCGTCTGAGATGGAGAATATGGACAAAACCTTTTTTCTTTTTATTTTATTGATAGACAACAAAACCAGTTCTTTTGGCATCTATTTTTCTGGTAAATGTTTAATCTTGGGATCTAATCAGTAACCCAACCGTACAAAGCAGGAAGCCATTAATAATTGCGTGTGCTATTCTTTCTTTGTGATTTTCAGCCATCCTCTTCCACAAGACCTCAACATAAACTTGAGCCATCCGTTTATTGTGTATGACATTTTCTAGTTCTTTTATGAAACATAAGATTCAAGATAATGCTAAAGAGACTAAATTTTTTAAAAAGAAAATTAATGAAAATGCCTTGAAAAATTTGAGTTTTAACAATAAGGACAAAATAAAGGGTAAAATTAATAGTACCAAGATTGAATTTTTTGTGTAAAAATATGATTTTTCGTTAAATTAAACAGTACCGGAAGTTTTTCGTTAAAGTTCCATTTTTTAAACTAAACTTGGAAACCAAATGATATGATTGTAGATTATTGAATTATTAATTAAGTGTTGGTTAACATGTTTATTTCTTATAAGTGACACATCGTTTGGTTTTAAAATTTGATTTCCTTAACATTATTTAAATATTTAAAATAATACAACTGTCTAACGTTTAAGGACAACTTTTGTTTTAGAATTTTTGGAAACTTTTACACGACCATTGGAATAAAAATTTCTAAATCCGTCGCTAAACAAAAGAATGCCTAATAATTTCGAGAGAAGGAAGGAGCACGAGTTCCCCACTTTTTGATGCCAAAGAACAAGCACAACAATTAGGAATCTAGTATGCACCGTTTTACCTTGTATTATGTCGCGGGAAGACAAAGAACTTTAACAAACTAAACTGCTGGCCTTCCAATTCAAATTGCTGCCCACGCGCTTCAGTACACGCGCTAGTCTACTCAGCTAAGCCTTTGAACCAGAATTGGCGGCTCTGAAAGTTTAAACAAATAGGTAATGTTAGAGAGACTACATTTAGAAACTAAATGATGTATCATCAATAAGAATAAGCAAGCTTATCAACGTGTAAATAATAAATCAATCATCAACTTCCACATCTTTTAGTTTTCAAATTTAATCTTTCTAACATTACGTTAAACAAATATTAAGCCAAAAGAAGTGGCAAACACAGTCGAATTATTTATTTGCACCTTGTCACGTCAAAAATAGAGTTACGTTTGAAAAAATCAAATTGTGAACTTATCATAACCATAACTCTTTCTTCTATTATCTCTCACCAATTGGCATAACCTCTAACGGTTGAGTTGCGCGTATTTGATACGTCATGTTGGTTTGTGAAGAAGTGAATCATATTGAACTCGAATCGTGTTATCATATTGTTAAGTTGTCATCCCTGATGAATCCGTCCTTTAAAATATTGCGTTTGTGAATATGACACCCTCCATATACAAATTTGAAAGCATATTATAAGGAAATAACTTTGCACTAAAAAAATAGCCCTTAAGGTGAAGCATCCAATATTCCATCGAACATGGTTTGTCCAAGAGGCCTAGAAGCGAAACGACGTCGTCACTAGTATCTTCCGGACCTGAGAAGGACTTGCATGAAATGGATTCAGCACCACATGGCATCCCCCGTATCCTATAATACATTACCAAGTGCAATTTTTCTCCAAACTTCATCGAGATCTTCAGACCATATAAAATTACAAAAATAAATAGAATTCTACAATCACAAATTCGCTTCAATTCCAGATTGTAAGTGTATATATGGTCGATTCATACCTAACAGCTGCCCAGGTCACAGCCACTAAGGCATGTAAAGCATGGAAGGTGCCATGCATGCTGGTTTAAGTAGCTGTTCCTTCTTCCTCAAGAGAATACCTTTCGAGAATTGCAACAGTTTCGTCTCTCGCACTGCAATGGCAAAGCAGGGAAT
>VIEB01001576.1:54520-67627 GCA_006547085.1 Malus baccata | reverse complement strand
CTTCATCAGGAGCAGGAAATGATCAGGTGAAACTGAAGCCACTGCATTGGGACAAAGTGAACACAAATAATACTCAGAATTCCATGGTGTGGGACAAAATGGATGGTTCATTCAGGTAATGAAAGTGATTTCCGCATGCCATTTTTCTCCTCTTACACACTATAGTTTTTCGCGTTTAACCGTGTTGTTTTTTATTGTATTTGGTTTTGAAGTTTCTAAACGTTTGCTACTCTCAGATTTGATGGTGACCTAATGGAAGCGCTTTTTGGTACGGTTGCCACCAAACGGTTA
Organism: Malus baccata; assembly: GCA_006547085.1. Classification (NCBI taxonomy): domain Eukaryota; kingdom Viridiplantae; phylum Streptophyta; class Magnoliopsida; order Rosales; family Rosaceae; genus Malus; species Malus baccata. The sequence goes on along the minus strand of VIEB01001576.1, from coordinate 67,336 downwards.
TCCCCCGGAAGAGACAGCAGCCAAGCAAATCCGAGGGGCGCCAACGTCGGTCCATCAGCGCAGATTTGTCTCCTGGACAGCCGGAAGTCCCAGAACATCGCCATTGTCATAAAATCGCTGACGATTTCTCGAAAGGAGCTCCTTGATGTGCTCATGGAGGGCAGAGGTCTCGATGTAGAGACTCTTGAAAAGCTTGCTAGAATTGCTCCAACCGAAGAAGAACAATCCCAAATCCTTGAGTACAGTGGAGACCCTACAAGGCTTGCTGATGCCGAGTTCTTCCTCTACCACATTCTCAAAGCTGTTCCCTCAGCGTTCATTCGATTCAATGCCATGCTCTTCAGATACAACTACGACGCGGAGATTGCTAGCCTCAAGGAGTCTGTACAAACACTTGAACTCGGGTGCAAGGAGCTTCGAACGCGAGGGCTTTTCATGAAGCTGCTAGAGGCAATTCTCAAGGCTGGAAACCGCATGAATGCAGGAACTTCGAGAGGCAATGCCCAAGCTTTCAACCTCAGTTCTCTTCGAAAGCTATCCGACGTTAGAAGCAGTGATGGGAAAACAACTCTGCTCAATTTCGTTGTGGAAGAAGTGGTGCGATCTGAGGGGAAGCGATGTGTAATCAACACGAATCATAGTTTGAGTCGCAGCAACAGCCAGAGCCATAACAGAAACCCAAGTGCTGAGAATATCAAACCGAAAGAGGAAAGAGAGAGGGAGTACATGACGTTAGGATTGCCCGTGGTTGGAGGCATCAGTGCCGAGTTCTCTAATGTGAAGAAGGCGGCTAGTATGGATCATGACAGCTTTGCCAGGATGTGCTCAGCTCTCACAACCCGCGTGGTGGAAACTAGAGAACTCCTGCTCCAATGCGAGAACGACGGTGGAAGATTCGTTAGGGACATGAAGGGTTTTCTCAAAGCAGCAGAGGAAGAGCTGAAGGTGGTGAGAGAAGAGCAGAAAAGGGTGATGGAGTTGGTGAAGAAAACAACAGAATACTACCAAGCAGGGGCTTCTAAGGATAAAGGGGCTCACCCATTTCAACTATTTGTCATAGTTAAAGATTTTCTAGGCATGGTTGATCAAGCATGCGTTGAAATTTCTCGAAATATACAGCAGAAGAAGGCGGTTGCAGCGAGTTTAGGATCATCGTCAGCAGACTCGCCGCCCAGGAACCCCGTAAGGTTCCCGATCTTGCCTAAGAACTTCATGTCAGGAAACTCTAGGAGCACTAACAGTGATTCAGACAATGATTTTTGAATTGGTTTTTTACATTGTGTATAGATTACAAAAAGCTCGATTACAATCCGTAAATAGCTTAGTGATTTTTCAACGTTCTATTCCGTAAACTTTCAGCCAATAACTTGCATAGTTCGTCTTCTTCGTCTTTCCCACTAACGATTACAGGCGTTCCATCCACAAATATTTGTTCTTTGGTCTGCAATTTAGGTGTAAACATTTATGATGGATTTACGCAACCAACTTTGGATTTCCATGTAATTATAACAGTTCCAACATTTATACCTTCAAATACAACAATGTGTACGTAGCATTTCTAATTCCGAATACTATTTGGGACGAGCAGGGAATGAAAAGCATAGCCCCGACCTGTTTCTTATCATCTGCATATTATTACTATGCCGTAGATCTATTCTAGCCATCAAGATATACAGGTTGCGACTCACCATGGTCACGTTGTCATCATCTAAGCGATAATACTTAAGCATGGATCTTCCATGAGAGGGAATTCCGTCACGTATACTTTCCTTCTCGTCTATCCACTGAAGTAGACATGGTTCTTGGAAGATGACGAGTGACCTTGCAGCCGCCTGAACGATTTTTTCACCAATGGGTTTCATTATTGGAAGTCTCCTACACAAGTCACGACAGTTGACATTAGGATATGGAAAGAAAAACATAAAATACATGAATCACACCGATAGTTACAGAAATGCAGTGCAGAAACGCATTGTGCAGATTGAAATGCTAGTGTTAAGGCATACACATGCATCTTTCCTTCTTGCATATGTGTATTGAATGTGTTTAACTCATCATGTTCTTTGCATATGCATAATGCTAATTAGTTTTTATGCTTGTTCTGAAGTACACAGCACCGGGAGGCTGCAAACTTTACGGTATAAAGAAAATTAATCCCCAAAACGTTCCCCCTATACTCGACTTGCAAGTGTATTCAATGACATAATAAGAAGGAACTTCATGAAAGACAGATTTATAAGTATCACTAAGATGGATTGTATACCGTCTGGTTCTATTGAAAATATAAATGGAGCAAACAGATCTTATGCCATAACATAAAAACAGAATTGGTCCATACCTTTTCTGAAGTACTTTTTGACACCTTTTGCCCCCGATAGACGCATGGCGTGGGTGTAGCCTTAAAATTAAGACTATGTCTGAGCTTTTTAATCTCTGCCTCCTTTTGATCCTATGTCAAGCATACAGTTTCGAGAAATAATTCAATTTTTGCAGGCTATATGACATAATTATATTTAGCACAGGTACAATATTATGCTCCTTAAAAGAATAGTTATTTGTAAGATCTCACCTTTGACTTCGGTTGGGAGTGTGCTTTCTCCGTCACTTTCGCATTGGATTTCGCTGCCAGTTTCTGTGAAAACTGAAATATATTGCTTAATGAGATTACATATATATGGTTAATAAATTAAAACAAAAAGAGGTCGGGGGTCTGTTAACCGATACCTCTCTTTTATCTACGCAGTCATCACTTCTCAAGCTAACAGATGATGGAGCGGCCTTGGCAGTTCTTTTATCTAGATATCTATGACAAAAAGAAATTAATGCAATATAAATTAATTGAGACACCAAATGAAGTCGCATCGACTATGTGAAACATGATAGTATATTATCATGCAGAGACTGATGTTATGCAAGAAGAGCATGCAAACAGGATACACAATCCGCAGTCACATATGAGTTTAAGGCTTTACCCTCCATTCTCTTTTGTCAGGGGCGCAGAAGTGGAAACCCTTGATTCTTTTCCCTTCATAGAGAGCTGCTTTTTCAATAGAAATTTTCCAGAAATAAAAATTTGACGTTAGATGCTCTGATGCCAACCGAGGTACCTGGTCATCTCTTCAAACGAGAAAATGTACTAAATTGACAAACCTGCTTTGGTGTTGGCGGTTTCTCTTCACTGGAGGGTTGCGGTTGGTTGTAAGTGTTTTGAAATGTCTTAAATGCTCGTTTGACGATGTCCTTATCTCCCATATTCTCCATAATGGAAGACTTTTTGGTTGTGGTGGTCACAAACGCTGAACCAGACATTGTGGGACTGGATTCCACATTGAGTGACAAGTGCAAACGCTTGGGAGGAACTTCCTTGGTTTCCTCAGTTGAAGGATTTTTGCTCCTAGGAAAAGAGGAAGCATTGCTCTTCTTTACTGAGGACCGCGATGCAGGTGTTGCAGTAGAGGTTAACAGAGACTTTGACACTCTAGGTGTGGAAGTTGATATAGACTTCAATACTCTAGGGGTGGAAGTTGATATAGGCTTCAACACTCTAGGGGTGGAAGTTGATATAGGCTTCGATGCTTTAGGGGTCGGAGTTGATACGGGCTTCGATGCTTTAGGGGTCAGAGTTGATATGGGCTTCGATGCTTTAGGGGTGGGAGTTGATACAGACTTCGATGCCCTAGGGGCAAATTTCTGTGGTGTTTTGGCTATTAGTGGAACTGGTTTCTTCTTAACGTTTGCCACATTTCTCTCCTTGCTCAATGGAGTAACCTGCACAGCAAGAAAATGCAAAAGATATGAAAATCAGACAAGAACCAAAAGTTCTCAGATTATGAAATAAAGAACATGGCATCTGGAGAAGTTTTGCTAAATAGATCCAATCTCGGTTTTTCCTCTTGCACCTCTTTAACTTCTGGAGCACTTCCTACATCATTGTCCAAAGTCCTTGGAATCTCCTGTACTCCCTGAGATTCAGCAGGGACATTTTCTACTTCTTTCACCACAGCAAGTTCATCCTCCGGATTGTTCAAATCGGGACTATCCGTTCTGCAATCAGCTTCTTCTCTCTCTCCCTCAGCCAATGAGCTTGGAAACTCTATGGTGAAAACATCATCCTCCTCGAGATCATCCACGTAAGTTTTAATAATCTCATTGTCGAAATTCGCTTCTTGATCATTTCCTTGGGCATTAATTTGATTGTTGGCCAAATCAATTTCGAAATGCACCTCAGAATCCGTCTGATCTCCACTCGTCTGGTCAGAATCCGACCTAAAGGTATCACCATCTCGCAATTGCTTCTCCTGTTCCATCATCTCCTCGGCTTTTCGAGCAGCAACCCTCTTGTAATGAGCTTCAAAGTAAGCCCTTTTCTGGGCCACTGAGCCAGGAGTGGCACATTTCTCCACTTCCTCCAAGTACTTATTCGGCGAAAACGTCGACCATTTCTCCCAAGACAGTGAAGAATCATTCTCAAATCTTCCGAAAGACACCGACACTTCCAGTACAGAATTTGAAGAATTTGAAGCTACCGTCTCCCCCTCAACCACCTGTTTATTTACCCAAAAAACCGAGAATCCAAAACATGTCCTTAAGCAACAACATAGTGGCGAAACCAAATCATGCAAATCTAGCAATTATACAGTGAATCAATCAAAGCATAATCCTCAAACGACAACAATTGCAGACAAAATCGAACACATGGGTTATGTCCTTCGACAAATCCAAGGTAGAAACTAGAAAGTGCGTACCTTTTCAGCATCATTGGCAAAATGCATCATTGATTCACCCATGAGTTCTGAAAGAGTTGGTAGTGTTTGAGAGCAACCAGAGAGCTAAAAAGCAAGAGCTTTGCCTACCAGCAAGCATGAGGGCACATCACCAATCTATTCGATCACACACACACGCAAAAACAATACCAAGAGTGAGAAAAAACCCAGAATATTTACAAAAAAAAAAAAAGAGGTTTAAAATTGTAAGAAGAAAAGAATATAAAATAAATAAATTAATATTAAATAATAATAAAAAACCGTATCCATGTGTTGTTCTGGTCTTTTTTTTCTCACTTCATATTTTTCACTGTTCGTGGCACTTCTGGGACTCCAAAAATGATAAAGGCAATCAATCATCAGAACAAGACAATTCCAATTATATGAAGAAAAATTAAAAGGTGGAGATAAAGGCTTGAACTTGCAGATGATGACCCACAAAACACCAATTATTAATTTCCAAGGAAGATTTGGCTTTTACTTGCATTCACTTTGGATTCAAAAAAAGGTTGAACGGTTTGGGGACTTTCTTTTTCTCAGCTACATGATGGACTGATGTCTAAATGGGATGATTAATTAGTGGGAAAATAGAGATTAATTGGGTAATTATGAAGTTTCTTATTATTTGGTGAAATAATTATGAAGGTTCAACAAATCAGAGTGGGCGTATTGAATCAGCAAAGATATGAGTGGTTTACCCATCTTAACTAACGAAGCTTTTAACATGTTTTTGGTAGGAACAAACACTTTTTTTATTCATACAAGTGATTCTATTTATTTATGGTTCGTATTTTGAGCTGCTTTTAATATAGCTGAAAATATTTTTGAAACCAATTTTTAAAATGACTGTTGCTTCATGTAAGGACTTTAAGTGTTTTTGCATTTCAAAAACATTTTATCTAATAGCGGTGGTCATTTTAAAAGTATTTTCAAACAAGTTTTAACTTTTTTGATGGACCCATACTAAAGAGGGAATTGGACTCAGTCATAAAACGTGTCATCAATAATTTCTTGAGATCATTATTTATAGGAGTTGAATTTGAGATATCTCACTTATAAGTGAAGAGAAAGACCACCGAACTATAATACTAAGACACAAATAATTTTTTTTAAACCAATCTAAAAATATTAGGAATGTGGTTCAAACTAGATTAAAATGTGACTATACACACATCTAAGTATTAATATTATTGATAACATGTGGATTTCTCATTGGGTGCTTCAACGAGGGAAAAGGATCATTGTTGGATCATTTTTTTAGGGATCCTATAATCGTGATCGTTCATCGTACATCGTGCAATCAGTTTTCGTATGGTACTATTTATATTTAATTTTAAATTTTGAAATAATGTCTTATCGCACGATATAAGATGAGTGGTCACGATTACGAGATTCATAGGATCTCCAGAAAAAAGATCCGTCGAGGATCCTTTTCCATCAAAGAGACACCCAAGAGGTTCCAAGAAGTGATAAAAAAAAATAGATGGACCCCTTGAGAGAGTGAAAGAGCACTACAGTGGAAAGACACGATAGTTCAAGGTACATTTAAAAAAACACTTAAAATGTTTCTTAACAAAAGCATTAGAACTGATGCTTTTTGCAAGGACTTTAACATTTTATCTAAAAGTGACGGTCATTTTAAAAACATTTTCAAACAAGCTTTTACTTTTTTGATAGACCCATACTAGAGAGGGAATTGGACTCAGTCATAAAACGTGTCGTCAATAATTTCTTGAGATCATTATTTATAGGAGTTGAATTTGAGACATCTTACTTATAAGTAAAGAGAAATACTATCAAACTATAATACTAAGACACAAATAATTGTTTTTAAACGGATCTAAAAATATTAGGAACACGATTCAAACTCGATTAAAATGTGGCTATACACACATCTAAGTATTAATATCATTGATAACATGTGGATTTCTCATTGGGTGCTTTAAAGAGACACCCAAGAGGTTCCAAGAAGTGATAAAAAATAGATGGACCACTTGAGAGAGTGAAGGAGCACTACAGTGGAAAGACGTCGGGTAGTTAAAGTTACATGTGACATGTCTAAACTTCAAAAGCTTCTAAGCACCCAACACCTTCAATTTCTTGTCTCTATCTACTTAGGTTGTATATGGTACCCTCTCAACTAAACAATACTAAGAATGCAGGTGACGATTTACTGCATTAACATAAAGTAATTATATTTATGCACTTTGGTGCGAATTTGATCTCCATCTCCCTCTTTCCCTTGATGTTTTGCATCGTTAACCTTTTTAGGCCTTTTATCTCCGACTATGATTTCCTTCCTCCTAACTTGCCTTGTATTTTCCTCCTCCAACACCCCTAAGCTACTCAATCCCCTCCCCCCAAATCCGACCCGGATCCGGTACAAGATTACTGCGTAGCAGATCCGAAAACCCCTCAGACATTTTTCCTCAATGGTGCACCATGCATTGACCCAAACCTAGCAACCTTTTCCCACTTCACCACATCAGTCCTAACCAAACCGGGGCCATACAAAAGCCAACCCGTTCGGGTTCAACGTGACCCTCACCAACCGGTTCAATCTACCTGGGCTCAACACCATGGGCCTGACATAGCAGCCTATGGGATTGTGCGACCTCACTTGCACCTAAGGGACTTAGAATTCACAATCTGCCTCAAGGGCTTGCTTCTTGTGGGCTTTGTGGATACTTCAAACAGGGTCTTTACCCTAACAACTGAAGCCTGGTGAGTCATTTGTGTTCCCCAAGGGTTTGATACATTTTCTGTACAACTAGGACTCGTTGGCTCCAGCTGTGGCCTTGGCCGGGCTCAGTAGCCAAAACCGAAATTTAGATCTTGTATCCGGAGGATCAATGCATAGTAATCGTTCATTAAAGATTGTGAGACCGTAATTTTTTTTTTTTTTTTATTTTTCATGTAAAACGAAGTTACTTTACTTTTAAAAATATAAAAAACATTCAATTGTGGCTTCACGATCTTTAATGAACGGTTACTATGCATTAATCTCCGGGATCTCCAGTGAAGGGATCCGGAGAGGATCTAAATCCTCAAAACCCCGGTGCACAGATTGTGTCACTTGCGACATTCACATCCAAACCTTTCAATCCCAGTTGAGATTTTGAAAAAATAATCTCAAGGTTCAAAGGAACCTCGATTTTAACTTTGCAGAATAATTGTAAAATGTGAGTAGCCAATACATTGAATGTTGTGCCGGTTGCTCACTATCCATTCACATCCTGTAACTATCCTGCCTTGGAAAATAAAATCCCTATTGATCATACTAAAGCGCAAATATTTTACTGGAAATTATCATGCACTCAAATTTCGTGCACGATTTGAGAAAATGCAAGAAAATGTGAAGCATGTGTAGGAATTAAAAAAAATAAAGTGATGTTTCCAAAAATTAAAAATAAAAAAAATTAAAATAAAGTGATTGGATCCCAGCTCATACGTCTGTGCTCACTGCAGCAGCAGTGACAAGTGACAAGTGGTTCTTGCTGTGCATCTTTGTCGGGAATTTTTCCAGCTTTCATCACTAGGTCTAGGTCTCGTATAAGGTTTTGTCACCATTTGGTAACTTACAAATAATTACTTAGGTGAAAAAAACGTGAGGTAATAACTTGATTCCCCATGGTAAAAATAATCAAATCCTTAGCTCAGACAGGGATTTTTTCCGAATCTCTTCCATCATGATCCTCCGGATCCTTCAATTCTAGAGCTGGAGAGAGAGAAAGATAGAGAAGAAGATGAATAGGAAATAAGACGGAAGAAAATGAACCAAAGAATGTGAGGATGGAAGAAGATGAACATGAATAAGTGAAGGTGAACATTGTATTAGTTCCTGACCGTTCGATTTTCGATTGAACAGACATGATTTAAGGATTTGGGCAGAAAGATCCAAAGAGGATCTTATTCCCTTATGCTCATCATTTCATATCCCAATCCAAAGGTCCACTTCCTTGTGAGTGGATCATTAAACTCATTGGGTTTATAATGGTTACTAATTTGCCAGGTACATCGAACAATCTACATGGCTTGATCGTCAAATGCCAAACACATGAATTTTTAAGTATTGGGACACCAAAAATAGCTGTTATTCTAAATTTATCATACACTGACGTACATTTTAAATCATGCATATAATATCGCATAATTAGTTTAAAACATTGGCATCTTCACGTCCCAATCACAGTTGTAGGTAAGTTCTTTCCCTTTCCTCACTAGAACGCATGTGAATTAAAAGTTGAAATTTCTCAAGCTAAATAACAGAGTTGATGTGTACAAGCAAATGAGTTAAATGAAAAAGTCCAAATTAAGGAATAGAAGGTTCAACCAAACTTGATGATGTGAGGAAAATATAGGGGAAGAGAAGGGCACTTGGCAGCTTATTGGCATCATGACATGAAACGTGGTCGAGAATTGTTGCAAACTACCCATTTTAATATCTTTTCTTCACGCACATCATCCACCAGAAACCGAGTGAGTTTTGCACTAGAGTTTAAGCCCCTGCTCCTACTCTTAGCCACCCAATTAAATAACTTGATAATTTGAATAATTAAAATATAAAATTGCGACGTCAAACCAGCAATGCTCTTTACTTTGCAAATTTCGAAAAAGAAACATCTATAGGAAACAATACCCCAAAATTAAAAATTAATAAACCCCACAAATGGTAAGAAAATGTGAGTTCTACAAATAAAATGTCGTACCCAGTGCACAAGGCTTCCGCTTTACGCAGGATCTGGAAGATGTGAATGTCGGCTAGCCTTACCCCCATTTATAGAAAGGTTGCTCCAAAGTAAATTAAAAAAAAAATTATTGGGTGGAAATTGAAAATAATATGGAGTAGAGGGTGGAGCAAACTTATCTGCACTTAAGATGCCAAAAGTCGGATTTTTAAGTCAAAGGAATTAGTTTAGAACACCAATTCAGTTTTAAAGTCAATCACACATTATTTAGGGATTAGTTGGAATCCGAATCGATTTTTTAATCAATCACGCACTGTCATAAATTGTTCGAAAATACCGACACAATGACATTCGAGCAACGCTCCCAATAGAGGCCCGTGAACCCATTGAGCTGTAACACCGTTGATTTCACTGTCTACACTGTCATTCAGATTCTCAGGCCACTTTCAAACTTGCAATTATTGAGTGACAACGCGACAGAAAATGCATACACCAAATATACAGTCAATATTTAAGAAAAATAAAAATTGGAAGCTTTGAAGCGGAAGAAGGAAGAACCAGAAGCGCATGGTACTTGGGATGATAACATTCTCTCCTCTTTGGGACCCAGAAATTGAAAATTGGATCTCATCACATATGTCAAATCCGGCGAGAAAATTCCAGAAACAAGAACAAAAAAATTGAGACTGATGAACAATCCATGAATTTTCCGCTCAGTTTCACCTAAAATTCAATCAATCTGTACAAAATGGCTATCAAAAGAATGTCTGAATCAACAATGTATGAAAGAATTATCATAAGCCGCGTCATCTCAGGACAAATAGCTCGAAAACAAGATCAATGTAGATGCAGAGATCGACGATAAGGATTGAAACTTCGCCGGGTTGTGGTGGTGGATCGGCTTGTAAAGATCGTAAGGCTCCCAGAGGTGGTCCAGCGGACACGGGTTTTTGGATTCGAGTCTGACCCACGGCTTTCCCTTGCCGCTCCAATGGAGGAGACTGACCGGACCCGGGTGCAGAGACCGGCAGCTGCCTCTGACATTGTCGCCGCCGAGGCCGTGCTGGTTCCACCGGTGGTCTATGGCCTCCACGTTGCCGGCGAAGACGAGTAGGAACGGCGGCAGAGAACCCAGCTCGTAAATCCTTCGCTTTCTCTGTAACTCCATCCAGTTCTCGATCCTCTTTCGGTAATTGCCCTCCCTCCACCTCACCAGGTCCATCACCATCACACCGGTGTTGAAATAGCAGGGGTTTCTTGAGGAAAAAACCCGGGAGAGAACCGGGTCGGACCAGAACCCGTCGGTGAAGTACTTGGTAAAGTTGGCGTGGCAGTACTCCGGGGCTCCGATGACCCGCGATCCGGTGAGCGAAATGTTCCAAAGCTTGTGAATGTCGTCGACCACCAGTATATCGGAGTCCAAGTAAATGACCCGGTCCACGCACCGGCCCAAAATATCGCCCAGGTAATTTCTCGCGTAGTTGAGCGGGTTCTCGAGCGCCTGCCGAATCGACGACGAGATGAGATTAATGACGGTGTCCTCCCGGAAGATGTAGACCTTGAAATTAAGCGAGGGGAAGGTGGATCGGACGAGTTGGGTCAGGACCCGGGGACTCGTGGGGTCGAACTCGGCTGCGATGAAGTGGAAAAAGACGTTTTCCGGGCAAGAAGCGTGCTTGATGACGGAGTGCACGGCAGCTACCGACCCGCGGAGGTACTCGGAGTCGAGAGTCATGGCGATGTGGACCAGCGACGGGTCGCAGGAGGACACCATTTCCCGGTTCAACGAAACGGCGCATTCGCCGCCGTTTCGGTAGTCGGGGGCTTCGGAGAATCGGGCCCGGGCGGCAGAGCCCAGTTCGAAGGCATCATCGCCGTCGATCGCCCTCGTCGGGAATGAGCGGGTCCCGATGCAGAAGGGGGGGAAGAGGAGGGAGATACTGGAGACGAACAAAACGGCGGCGTACAGCCGGAATGGGAGCATTGCTCGCCGCTTTTCGTGGTGGGGGTTTCGTATTGTGTATTGTTGCTGGGTCTATGGTGGGGTTTGTTGCAGCGTTTATGAGAAATCGAAGAGAGTGAATGAGTAACAGAAATGGTGGGTGCAGGGTGTCTGGATGTGTCTGGGTGGATGGTGAGAGATAGTTATTATAGAGAGAAGAAAGAGACGGTTGTGGGAGATTTGCAAATTTTCAATAATTAAGCAAGTATTAACGAATTAATTAGACAGGTCAAATGCAATCAATCTTAACAATCCCAATTTCTGAAATTACTGAAAGAAAAAAATTAAAAAAAAATTGGAAAGGAAAATGGAAATGTAAAAGGAAAATGAGAAATGCCAAACGCGGAGATATAGACAACACGGACACGAAGTATAGAAAAGGCTTTTATTATTTTACTGTTTACCGTCTTCTCTCTCGGTCCTCTCTGTAACCGGTGGTAAATACTAAATAGTTTTTTCTTTTTCTTTTTCTTTTTTTTTCAAACGATAGATTTTATTAAATTAAATATTAGATTATTGGGTTTCTATTTTTCGTTTTCTAGGTAAATAAATAAATTCTAGTTTTACTAAAACACGTCTGAAAATTAAAAAAATGGGTGGGATTAAAGAAAAATAAGCGCATGAATGTAAACTTCCCAAAATAATTATTTTCCTTTCTTTTGGTGAATCGGGATTAGTGAAAATTAATATGCATTTAATTGAAAGAAATAAAAAAAGAAGATGGAAGTGTTGGGATTTGGTTTCAAAATTGATGGTGGATTGGGGACTGAGATTGATTCATCAATGTGCATTTAATCTACTTCTGAATCAGAAGCCTTTTTTATTCATCACCAAACATGCCTTAAGCCTCCTGTCAGTTTGATTTCAATATATTGGTTTTTTTTTTTTGTTGAAGAAATCAATATATTGGTTTTAAAGATAAAAAACAATATTAATTTACATAGGTAGTGACTAAAACACAAGTGCAAGGGCAGGTAAGCAGATACATTTATTTATGTTTTTGTTCAAAGATAGACTTTATTGATAGAAGAATATATTACTAGAGATAAATATAAAAATAAACTGTAAGTAGACCAAAGAGCAAAGTAGCCCAAGCAAAGAACATGATGACCCAATCGGACTCAATTCGTTGACACAAATCCCGATCAACATAAGAGATGCGTTGTTGCCTTATTGGTCTAACTCATATTTCTCATTAGTTCATTATGGATGCCTAACTAAAACAGCTCACACATGGTAAGACATGTGCGTGATTTTGAAGAACCAAAATGCAATGAGTCCAAACTCTATTGAGAGCTGCCATACAAATACTAAAATATTTGGGACCGTCACATCATCACATAACACTCATAATTTAAGTAAT
>VIEB01001576.1:34129-45563 GCA_006547085.1 Malus baccata | reverse complement strand
TCAATAATTGAAAATTATTCGACATCACATTTTCTCATATGTCAATCCATATAGGATGACATATCAACAGGAGGTTACTCCTACCTTCAAATTTGATTACATGACATTCCATTTAGAATTTGACATCTCCTTTGGAGATGATCTAATAAATCATAAAATATTCTATTGTTTCTTGTAAAAAAATAAAAATAAAATAAAAATAAAAATAAAACCCAATAATTCCATAAAATTCAATGACCAATTTCACCATAAATTGCATCATATTATTAATTCACCCGCCGTCAGTTGCATCATATTATTACTTCACCCACCGTCTCCACCCTTCCCCAACCACCACCACCACCACCACCTAGTCATCCTCATCCTCAATTCGCAGGAAAACGAAGTCCGTTTCGTCCACGGACTCATGGCCTGCGTGGAATCCATCCAACATACCAAGTGAAATAGTTGCTTTCGGATTGAATACAACTTCTCGGGCTAGGTCACGGTAGAACGAAATGTGGCCGGTTTTGGTGCCATTGTCGGCGATGAAACAGGTAATTTTGTGTCAGCTATATGTGGCAGGGAAGAGGATGTTTTTTCTCCTCTCCAAGCAGAAGCAGTGGCCTTAAGGGCGGGTTTGTCTTGGGCAGTTCACAGGGGTTTTCAATATATTTCTTTCGAAAGCGATTCACTTCAAATTGTGGAGGCGGCATGCGATTTCTCTCCAAATTTGTCATTCATTGGACAAATTGTAGAAGATATCAAGGTGCTCCTCCGTTCAATCACTGAAGGTAAAATTATCCACACTCGTCGCCAAGCAAACTTGGTTGCTCATCGCCTTGCACGGGTTGGTCTCTCGGTGCAACAAGATTGTCTATGAGATGTTACTCCCCCAACTCTTGTCACCGACTTGTGGAGGATATTGTACTGCCATAACCGGCTCTGGATGTAACTCTTGTACTGTATTTTTCCAAAAAAAAAAAAAAAAAAAAAAAAGGCTTCAAATACAACTTGGAAATGAGAAAAAAACAATTCTCAGACGCCATCAAATGGCATTGAGCAATGGGAAAACAAGATGCAGATTTCCAAACGCGAATACCAGTAACCTCTCAAGCATCGAGACCTAAATATCATGAATGCAACAATTCGGCCTCAATACTTGCGAGAACAATCAATAATCCTATACAAAAACGACGGCGAGTATCAAAATGTACAGCTCGGAAGAGATGGCCATCTTGATTCGAACCATTTATTGTTTCATTTTTTTCTCTTTTCCGGGAAATTGGAAGGTGTGGTTCAATTGTGAAAGCAAAAGGACCTTCAGGGTCGACGAAGGACAGTCTTTGGTCACTCATCGGCAACTTTCCGCTTTGGATTCAGGGAAGTACAGTTCTGATTTCTTTCCTATCTGGTCCAAAAGACTGCAATTAAACAGAAAAAATTTCATCAGTAAAAAGGAACGGTGACCACTTCAGATACGTAGAGATTAGACGTGAGATTTTAGCTGCAACTGGGGCAAGTAACATCCACATACAACGTAATCAAAGAGGTCGTAAGTAATACATGGTCACGTAAGAAAGCATATTGTGTGCTTATCTGTGTGTGAAATACAAGGGAAGGGATTAAATATTACCTCAGTTCCATAGCCTTTCACATAGATATTTGTGAAGAGTTCGGAGGGTTCTGGCATCGGGCTTTCCTGAAAACAGGAACAACAGACATCAAAAACAGTGTGAGAGAATGATATCTATCTAGTAACAATAAAAATACAGCAGCACGCGTTTAAAAATAAAAATAAAGATAAACTAATGAAATCAAATGACAACAGAAAGTTACACTTACTTTGGCTTGAGCAATGGCTTCATCAACTTCTTTTCTTACTTCCTTCTCGATATCCTAAACGAAGAGTAGAGAAAGAGATAAATACATATACGTTTTTCTCATAGTCCTTATGGCATTCAAGCAGGGATCGATCCCCTGACAGCAAGATGAGAAACAGGAACGGGACCAATAAACCAACATTTAACCTCAATTATGGAATTTTATATCAAAATAGAAATGAAAGTAAATTTAATACAGAAGTCAGTATAGTTGAATAGGATACCTTTAGATCCTTCTCAGTAGCTAGATCATGAGCAAATATCAGCTTTCTTATTCTATCAATTGGATCACGCTCCTGGGAATTGCATCACAAAGTAAAATTATAAAAGACACTTGTAAAATTGTGGCACATAATCTCCAAAATAAGGAAGGGGGAAAGGATTTCAGTATGCATATCAAACCTGTCTCACGCCAGAAATCTCATCACGTGTGCGGTAGGTGCTACCAGGATCAGACATAGAGTGACCATGGTACCTGTAAGTGTCCATTTCAAGAATCTGACCACCAGTATCAGGAAGATTGTCAGGCAAAAAATATCATGTAGAGTAACAGCAAATTCAACAATTATAACACTTGAAATAGTTACATGAGTTCCATGAATGTATGAATAACAAGTACGCAATTCAAAGCCTAAAAAGCTCTTGTACGACTTCATATATCACATATATCACACAGAACACCATTTCAAAAAGACCAATTAATCTCTACGGTTCAAAGCTTGATCTAAACAAAACCCTGGGTCTGAATGAAGGTTACAATT
The DNA here is from genome assembly GCA_006547085.1 of Malus baccata. Classification (NCBI taxonomy): domain Eukaryota; kingdom Viridiplantae; phylum Streptophyta; class Magnoliopsida; order Rosales; family Rosaceae; genus Malus; species Malus baccata. Next base: position 42,940 of record VIEB01001576.1, on the reverse strand, counting down.
CCTCAATGAACCACACAGGCTTCTCTAAGTATCTGAACAATTTCAAATTAGAAAAATGGAGAATGTAATACTTGGACCAAACATTTCATTTCATGCCCCTTTTCATTTCCAAAGCATTATATCTCTATTTACTTCCACAAAGGGTGTACAAATGCTAAAAAGGTCTCTTCAAGTAGAAAATGCATTGCTTACCCAACAAAGTACCGGAGTCCATGCAACTGTAACCCAAGTTTATACTAGAATTCTAAAGGGATTCTGTACCAAATTTCGGAATGTCTGCAAACAGAGTTGCAATTTCTAAAACTAAAATCACAGTCATACATTTACTGTCAAACTGACCCCGGACTAGAGGCGGCTTAGACATTTCCCTCATACACAAGATTAATTCACCGATCACATGCGTGACAGTTCATTGTAGCTTCAATCTAATGTACGCTTACGTACTCTGGCAGCATTTGCAATCACAATGGAATTATCAATTATGGGTCCTCCCCCAAAAAGTCATTTGACATACGCACTACCTATCATGTTTTGCTTCTATACGTGGGACTATAAACTAAAACAGTGAAGCAGATGTCCTAACAATAAATCAAATCATGTTGCCATAGTTTGCACAAAGAACTTTCAAAAAATCATGTCAGAGCAAACAACGGAGGAATAACTCACAATGGGTCCGTTCTTCAGAGCATGCTCCTTGGCAAATTTGCATGCCTGCTTTACGGCAAACACATCCATACCGTCCACCTAAAGATTGGCCACAAACCATTCGCTAAATGAGCATAAACTCCTACTAGAAACAATAATCTGATTATCATCTACAATCGTCTACCCATTGAATTCACACGATATAATCAATTCAGTAGACTTTGCAAATACTTACATGTTATACCAATCACAAAACCATCATTTCTTCAATTAGCTAACGAAATTCAAAGAATGCACAAAAATTCCATCTAACCTTCAAGCCAGGAACATAATCTCCACGCTTGTAATATGCGGGACTCTTCGCTGCTCTCCACTCGGCGGTACCCATTCCATCTGCATCAAAAGCACATCCAAATCATTCAGTATATGTAAATTGACAGTATCCATTGGATCAATCTTTTGTTCATGAAGAAACATCTACTTACAGTGATTATTCTCACAGACCAAAATCGCAGGCAGATCCCAAAGCGCAGAAATGTTAAGCGCCTCGAACAACTGCCCTTGATTGGCTGCACCGTCACCGTAGAGAGCAAACGTCACCGTTTCGTCCTTGGAGTACTTTTGCCCAAAAGCCAATCCACATCCCAGCGGAATCTGAGCGCCGACTATACCGTGGCCACCATAGAATCCAGCGTCCTTCTTGTAGAAATGCATGGACCCACCTTTCCCCTTGGAGCAGCCAGCTTGGCGCCCCATGAGCTCGGCGAAAACCTGCAGGAGGGTCCCACCGCGGCCGAGGAAGGTGCAGTGGTCACGGTACGCAGTGATGATGCAGTCCTTTTTGGTAATCGCGGCCTCCATGCCGATGGCGACGGCCTCCTGGCCGTCGTACAGGTGGCAAAACCCTCGGATCAGCTTGGCCTTGTAGAGCGAGTCGGCTGCGATTTCCATCCGGCGCATCAACGCCATGTCGCGGAAGAACGTCATAAGCTCCTTGGGAGTGGTCTCGAGCGTGCGCGACGGCGGCTCACAGTTGTGGGAGGTGAAGGGGAGGGAGGTCTCGAACGTGAGGGTGGTGGAGTCATCGGCGGCAGATGAGATCGGACGGCGGAGAGATGGGGTGAGGGATAAGGCGGAGGCGAAGGGCCTCAGGAGATTGGAGCCAGAGGAGGAGGAGGCTAGGCGGGATAGAGCCATATCTGACCGTTGGATCGTTCCGGCTGTCTGAGACGATGGGAGCTATGCGACTGGTGAAAGAAAAATGAAAAGGGTATGTGGAGAGTTCGGGAGATTGGCACTTGTATGTGTCATTGTATATACGATGAATATGCGTATTAAAATGTTTATAATAATAAAAAAATATTTTATTAGTGAAAACGTAAGCTGCCGTTTTTTTGTGGCGGAGTGATTTCTTTTGACTTTATAATTTTGGTATTATTTTATAAATTATATTAAGCGAATGTTTATAATTGAATTAGAATTAATTGACGAGCTTATTTTGTATCAGTGACATTATACCGTCTAAGCAAATGATTTCTCTAGTATTTTCTATATAATTCTAAACTTTTATTTATTTTATATTCCCGAGTCTATAGTTGTATCTATTTTTGTGGTTGTTTGTTAATTTAATTTGCACTGAAAAACTTAATTTTGAGTATTTGACTAAAATATTCCGTACAAGTATTGGTAGCAGATGCGAAATGGGGTTTGGTGGAAGTAAGTAAAGATGCGCTACATGTGGTTTGGTGATTTGGTGGGTGGATATTATATGGTCTACGCATATTGAACGGCGGCTGGGCGGGCGCCTTATTATTATTTGTGCATTTTGCCAATAATTTGTTTGAGTTGATAATAAACAAATGATGGTCTATTTAGTCTTTAGCTCAAAGGCTATAAAATTCTCACATACTATTTATTTATTTATTTTTTGCCATCCAATTGAGAAAATTAGACAAAAACAACGATTATGGTTGACTAGCAGAACTTATAGACATCTCAATTACAAATTAAGTTGAATATTACTAGACGGTGATAATGTTGGGTTATCGAATCGACGTCGTCGAAATGAAGTTTTGAGAACCGACATTGATGTAGATGAAATTGGTTTACCAATGTTTGGTTTTCGATCAATTCGGTGCATTCCGGTGGCGGATTTATGATGGTGGCTAGGTCATGGTGTCTTGATTATAGTGATAGCTTGGTCGTGGTGGTTTGAGATGATTGGTGGTGGTGAATCTTTCTCAGATTTCGACGTGGACGTGCAAGATGCAGCAGCAGATTCCGGATTCAAGCAAATAGTAAATACGGATTATGGACAAATACAAAGCCCACCCAGCCCAATACCAAATCACGAAGATAAATTACTCATGAAGAAAACTTCTCCTATTACTGCAGGATCAGAAGGGATGAGTTTTCTCCATGTTGGGCGATACCAAACTATTTCTCCCATCTCTTAAGCGTAAGTATAATATCGTTGTTTAAAAAACAAATCATCTTCTAATTCCACAAAACAAAAAATCATTCGCTTCCAAGATTAAGAAATTATCCGTTCTAATCTAATCCTCCATACCAAATGATACTAAAGACGACATGATAAACATACAGACCAAAAATGGAAGATTAACGATTAGCAAGTAAAAACCGGGCTGGCTGGTCTCCTGGCCAAATCAGTCCGGCAATTTTAATGACCGACGCATATAAGTATCAACCGTAAAATTAATTAGAGCTTCCGATACGACGTTAAAAAAGATTAACAAAAAAAATTGATGAATAAAATGACCATGCATCTCAAGTTTACAACACAAATTACCTCTATTTACATGAATGCGGCTCGAAGATCCGCACCCCCCTCATCCTCTCCTCAAATTCTTTATTAGGTTGGAGAGACGGATGTATGAGAATACACAGGTAATTCCACCAAAAGCTTTTTCGCTCACAGCGTCTCAAATTTTTCGAGTTTCCAGCGCCACGGTATGTAATGCTTGCAAAATGCTACTGGAGAAACAGATGTAAACAGCATCACACATGGTTTGAAGGTTTTCTCAATTATATTAACTAAAAAACACTACTTAAATGATAGTGTCAGACACCGCTATTGAGAAACGAAGCACATACCATATTTACTTGATCGTCAAAAGATGACATATCATGAGCTCGAAAGCAACCGCTGAAATCGCTCTACTCTACCAGAACCATTAGGAGACCTAGCCGGGTTATGGCATGAACCGTTCTGGTGCAAACTTTTCCTTTTCTTCTTTGTCCGAAACAGAAAGTCTTCTGTATCTAAGACGTACGAGACCTAACACACAAAAGTTTAATTGATTAACAGATGCAGAAAGGCCAGAAAAGAAGACCTAATCATAGAAAGGAAATCCAGAGACTGGCTCAATTTAATGCAAAACTTATCGTCGTAATGCACCAAAATAATAACAAGCTACATATAGGCAGAGGAGTGAATGTAGTACCTTGGATGAATGGCAAGCAATCTTACACTCCAGACCATTGGCGACTTTTAGTCCTTCCATGGCCTCACAGATTGCAGACAATTCATCACTATTATACTTGTGTTTGTTCCTGGAAAAAAAAAAAAAAAAAAAAAAAAAAAGCAAGGCATTAATAGTCATGACAACTCAACTTCAAAAACTCCGTACTGCCAACTATAGCAAACATACCTCTTCAAGAAGATCCCGGACTTCTCTTTTTTGTCAGGAAGAACTGACAGGAATTCATTATGCAGATATGCGGAAAAATTAGGGTCCATGGAAACAGCAGTCATTTCGGGCTTATCATGCCCAAAATCCATAAGCTGAATAGACACCCGGGTTGGAGAGGATGCCTGCAACGAAGAAAATAGTGATTATAGATCTAGAGTTGAAATTCCATTAGTGTAGATAGTATTACAACTTAGAATGTAACATACGAGACATACACATTCGATGCGATAAATGTTCTCATCGTAAAGAAGAACACGAGCATTTTCGTGATAAACCACATCAACAAATCTTCCCAGTTTTCTTGATTTTTCAAATGCATAAAGCTGGAAAAGTTTGTTGTCCATCTCATCACTGGCAACAGTTTGGAGCTGAAAAAATAGGAAATGAAGCAAAACTTCTGGGGTCAAAAAAAGGAGATGGGAAAGAAACTTGAAGAAAAAAGAAAATGTAAGGCCATCCAACCTGCTTAACGAGTTTGTAGATCAGCTTGTCTAATGTGAATAGAAGATACGATTGTGTCCCAATGATGGCTCGACAATCATCCTCAAATTTTGTATTGTCAGAAGAACCGTCAAGTAAATTGTAAAGTGCACTCATGAATCTGTATCATAAAATAAGGAGTTAGGAAATATATACACTTAGTTGTGAACAAACAAGGAGACCAAAGAAAAACTACCTAGCATAAGAATCTGAAGGGCTCGAATCATTTGAAGCAGCCCGCCACTTCCTCTCAGCAGATGATGAGTTAATCTTTGCTGATTGTATTCTCTCATATAATGTCTATCAAATAAGTGAAACAGTTGGGATACACGTATATCAACATCACCATCTACAAAATTCAAAGGAAAAAAAAAACGATATTTTGACCAAAGTACTTGCATCCATTAGATTAGATATGGACAGTTGAGATATATACGAGTACGACCCACTGATCCATATATGATCTAATGGCTGAACTACAAGTACTTAAGTTTAAGTCCTTGTGCACCAATACACACGTACGCTTGTGTGTACGTGTCTTAATAATTAACCTTACTTGGTGAAGCCTGAATAGCACATAGAAAGAATCATTTCCGTAAAATATCCGAGAGTCCTTCTTCTCCTTGTCACGTAAAGCTGAAGGAACATACTTTGCAAGAGGCTTCACGGTCAGGAGAAAACGTTCTGAAAGAGGCAAAGATATTCCATCTCCTTCAACATCATGGGCATCAGCCATCCCTTCAGCTTCACCTTCACTCTCGGCCTTAGTATCGTGCTCATCATTGTCCCCATCTTCCTCACGCTCTTCACGAGAACATTCCTCCCCGTCACCAGACTCACTTCCAGAAACATCACCATTCTCAGAGGCATTCTCACTATCCTCCGATGACCTCGGAGCACTTTCCTCACCTTCATCATCGGCATCAGCTTCATTTTCTCCACCTGTCTCTCCAGCACATATTTCTTCTTCCCCATGTCTGGCTTGATATTGCCTGCTGATAGTACCATGCTTTGATTTTTGAATGGCCTCCGAACCAGCTTCTCTATAGTTTGCAAAATTATCCTCCTCAAAATCTCCGTTTGGAGATATTTCGCCTTCTTCTCTTTCAATCTTGAAGTGCCTAGCAGACTCTTCAAGATATCTGAGACCTTTGGCGCCTTCTGCTATTGCTCCATTTGAGGAAATACCTGGTCTTGTAGAATCACCAACCTATGACATCAATAGGAACACAAATATGTTCAGCACATATTTATCGTGACAATATAGAAATAATATCCAGTACCCACCACAAAGACCACTAGCATACAGTTTGTCAGCTATAGCACTACTTGATGAGTAGTAAATACAATCACTGAATTGACTTATCAAAAGCTGATATTAGAACATATCTTACTATATACAAGTAGACCACGTACCATGGCATGTTTATCCACAAGATTTATCTAATAGCTGATTACAATGTATCTAACCTATACATTTAAGATAGCAACATGCCATATCAAGTTTATCATCTCAACATAATCAACGTACAAGGTTGCAAACTGCCACGTAGTTGGAAATTTATATAAACCCTAAATATAGCTGCAAGTGTCATACCTTTTGTTTCATTTGTTACTACATATCTTTCAGCTTTTACCAAAGACACTCACGATAATAATCAACTCACCCAACACAAAGTGCTCCAAAATTCAGTGCAAAAACCTCTACAAGATTAATATTACACACACACTACAGGAAACTCTCTTTGTTCCCATCTAACCTTAATTGTTCAACATTTGCAAAGTTGGCTATTTTTTCACTACCCTTTCACCATAAGTAATCAAACTACTAACCAAATTTAGTTTCATCAAATATGTACCAACAACCCATACTGCCAATATCAACCAGGGTTCTCAAAACATCAAAGTTTTACCACTGTACCAGCCATACCTCTGATGAAGGTAACTCCAGCCCAACATCAACATTGCCATTACCAGGTCTGGACGGAGTAGGACTATGCCCTAGTAACCAACGAAAAAAAGGATTTCAGATATCTAGTTGCAATTTCAGAAAGAAAAGTATGAAATAAATAAATAACAAAGCAATACGTCCAAGTAGTACTAATAAAAAATTTCAGTAGTTTTGAACGTTCTACAAACCTGATGAGTGTTCTAAATTAGTTCTTCCATTACTTTGCTCCAACCCAGTGGCAAGTGATACATTAGAATTCACTAATCGTTCATTGAAATTGTCTTGTTTGCTAGCCCCAGACGTTTCATCAGCTGTAGATGTATTACTCTGCACTTTACCTTGTTGAGAGGTATTGCAGAAAGTATCACCTTTACAGGCAGCACGATCAATGTCAAGCAAACTTTCTTCTTTGACCCCATTAGCCCCATTTACTGTCCAAGTCCTGCAAGAACTTGACTGTTCAGGTTGAATGCTTTCATCACCATTTCTTGATGAATTTAACTGTTTGGAATTCGTTAAAGTAGCATCAGCATCAGGACTACCATCACTCTCTCCCGGACTCACAGAACCACTCTTTACGGTAAGATTTTTTGATTTCACAACATCTTCAGTATCCTCTGCACCTTGAGGCCGTGTAGGAACACCAAGTATTGGTTCAAGAAAAGTTGTCCATATCTTCATAACTTTATCCAATTGTTCGGTAGTGCAAACTTCTCCACAAGAATATTTGACGAGTTGATACAGATCTTCATGGATTTCTGGGTCAGGGTACTCAAATTCCAAATTAGGAATAATCGGTCGTCTATTTCCAGCAGCAATAGCAAGAAGAACATCATCTTCCTTCCGCTTCTTCTCACTAATCTCTTTAATCTCAGCCAACAAGGCTGCAAAAGTTTGTTCTCATCAATGAGAGGAAAGTGGAAAGCAATAAATTCCGTAAGTGGAAAGAGCAATTGCAAAAGAATGGAAGAATACAGAATCTCAATATTCTAAACTAAAATGGAAGAGAAAGCTTGCTGCCATTATTAATTTGTAAAACTAAAAACTCTCAGTCAAAGAAAATAAGGAAAAAGAAGATGCAATTTTTAAATTACCTTTTGTGCTTAAGCTCTTGGTGTCTTGTTGCTTAAAGTAGAAGCTACGATGATCAAGTGACTTGTGATAGTTCTTGGCATATATATCAGCCCAAACTTTATTAAAATCCGAACGACACCTTGCCCACTCTTCTTGCTTTTGCTTCAAACGGGTCAATATGACAGGCAAAGCTAGTGGAGCATTTTTCCTCAACACGTCCATCACATCAAGCCCATGGTCACCATATAATCGCTCAATGCACCTTAGGTTCAGAGCTAGAAAAGAAGAGAAAAGGGAAAAGTCCCGTCAAAAATATATCCCCAAGAAAATGAAAATCAACAACTGAGCTTATATCACATAACCAGGTATCTTCAATTCAGTAATTAAAAGAATATAACCTGTGAAGTGATCTTCAATACGAATTGGACTGTCCATCTTAATCGTATTGTTGTTGATCTTTTCTAATAGATCTTCCACGCGCTTGGTTGTTACGTTCACCGACTCCAACAACATATCCAGTTCAAACCTAAGAAATATAAGAAAATGAATTACCCAGTGCCAAAGTCAATAGCTGGAAATCTTTACAAGCAATTGGTAATTTGGTGGCGCAATGAAGGGCAAAAAGTAGAAATAAACAGCATGACACAAATCTTTCCCTCTCGAAAGACAGATGCCAAAAACTAAAAACACAGGTTCCCTGTTTGTAAATAAGCATTACCAAAGTGCAAAAATGGAAACATGAACCCTAATCACCGATGACAATAAATACAATTTTGAGGGAGGTGGGAAGGGAACAACCACCTTGAGTTAATGTTGCTATAAAACAAATAAATAATGGGAAAACCATACGAGATACTGAAAAATCTCGACCAACCTGTCATCCTCACACCGAAACAGGCTTTCTTCATACTGGTTTTTGCGCATGTGTTTAAAAGAGTAATCCTCACT